>JARJDY010039503.1:0-20762 GCA_030264615.1 Cypha longicornis
TTCGGTCAAAGTAAAGTGAACGCCCTATATATTTTAATTGATCTCGCAAGAGAGCAGCACCGACCTTTTTAAAACAGAAGTCTGCTTCTCAAGGTTGTTCAGCCAGTCTGCAGCGCAGTCATTTCAGCAGTAGTTATGGCTGCGAAAAGTTGTTGACTTCTTCATGACAATAAATAAAATAAATTGCGCATTGATATTTATCAAATTAATTATTAAAAGTGTTCCGGGGTTCCTATGAGGCTCACTTAACCAGTGCAAATAATGTACACAATGCTTGATTGCAAATAAGGTTATTTTCTTTGCTGCTTGTTCCTTAAGCCTTCATAAAAGATTAGAGATGGACGGTCTCAGATGGCGAGAAATCCGAATGAACAATGTACAGCAGCAGCAACAACAGGATGATTCTGATGTAAGTAAACACTAATTTACATAAAAATAAAACTATTCAACTGCAATCTTTTATTTCATATTGAAATTTGCTTGCTGCTTTTTAGGGAGGAACTGCAGATTCACCAGACTTGGATTTTATTTATAATGATTCTGATACAGCTTCAAATGAGATTGCTGAGTTGTACAGTTACACAGAGCAAACAGAACTCCAGCTAAATGTGAAAGCTTTTGAGGATCAAATGGAACAGTATTGTTTGCCTCCAAGCTGGCAAAGATTGTCACTACCCCAAAGGAAATCAGTTGTCATGAAGTTGTTGGATCAGTTAGAAGTCAGCAGTAAACCCCATAGAATGAGAGCTGCCAGGTGTATGTTGTATATTGCACAAGGATGTTGGGCTGAAATGCAATCAGATGCTGAGCAACAGGAATGGGCCAGCATGAATTGTGTGCTATTATTTGAATTGGGAGTCTTTTCTGCATTTGTAGAGCTCCTCAATATTGAAATTGAGTAAGTAAGCATCATGAAATAATTTCGATTTTCATTTTTTCTACTGTAGTAACAATACAGCGGCGCATGTAGCAATGAGAAAGTTAGCCGTGTCTTTGGCTGACTCTCAGGATCTAAGGGTAATACTGTCAGTCCTCTATACAATCACTGAAGCAATGAGAGCTGAAAAAGCGAACGAATTGTCGGAATTTAAAGCGCAAGTAGATGCGTTCTGTGCGGAAGTCAGCACAGGTGACGAGTTGCTTGTAGTTAAGCTCCTAGGAATGGTCACTCGATTCTGCGCTGGCGGAGCTCCGCATTTTCCGATGAAGAAAGTCTTGCTGCTATTGTGGAAGTTGATCTTGGTTTCGCTTGGAGGAATGGAGACGTTGCGAGTGCAGAAAGCTGCAAAAAGGGCCAAGTACAAATTGCCTCCTTTGGACGAGGACACGTTGGAAGTGGCGCGCACTATGAGGGCTTCTTCTCCACCAGCAACGGCGGCAGACCTGTTGGAAGCTCACAATCCCAAGCGCAGCAATCGGCCTTTTCGGCGGGTATGAAATATTTACTTGTTTTATCGTGACACTGTTCGTAATGCCTACGAAACCTTTAGAGTTTAATCAAGCAGAATTCTTTGGATGACCATGAATCTCTGAACATGGAACTGGACGGCGGTATGGTTAACATGAATGGCGAGGAAGCTGCTGAATTAAGCGAGTACGACGAAAGGCGCCCAATGGATAACAACTGTGATTCCAACAATGCTCATAATATGTTCAACAATTTACCGCAGAGTTCCAATACTCCTCCAGTTCCTCTGCCTGTGCCTCGCGGCTTACCGTGGAAGCCGAAAGTTCGGCAAAAGGACATTGATACTTTCTTGGATAATGCTAGACTTAAATTTGTTGGGTACACATTACCAGAGGATAGGGAAACTTTAGCGGGACTTCCGCAGCCCATATCAGATGGTGTGAAAACATTGAAAGAGGTAACAAATACAGCGTCAATTAGGATTCAAGTATGTAATGGGCTTTTTAAAATTTCATACAGCATATGTACACATCTATGGCGGAATTGCAAATTCTAACTGAAGAAAAAATTGCACGAAATCCGCTTTCTACGCAAGAAGATGAAATTGAAAGCACCCCTACTGAGCTATTGTATCAGGCAATGCTCCCCTCTTTGCCACAGTTTATGATAGCTCTCTTAAAAATTTTGTTAGCTGCTGCGCCTACATCTAAAGCGAAAACAGACTCTATTAATATCATGGCGGATGTTCTTCCCGAAGAAATGCCGTAAGTTTCGTAACACAAAGTCAAATTGTTGATCAACATGAACATATTTGCAGAATGACTGTATTGCAATCAATGAAATTAGGAATTGATGTCAATAGGCACAAAGAAATAATCGTGAAGGCCGTTTCTGCAATTCTATTACTCCTTTTGAAACATTTTAAGTTGAATCACATTTACCAATTCGAATTTACGGCGCAGCATTTAGTCTTCGCCAATTGCATACCTTTAGTGCTAAAGTTCTTCAATCAAAACATCATGGCGTATGTGGGTGCTAAGAATATGTAAGTGTTTGCGGTAATAGTTGGGATTTATTTATTTAGTTGTAACCACGCGTTCCAGGATTCCGATATTGGATTTTCCGTCTTGCGTCATTGGAGAACAGCCGGAACTTACGACAGAATGTTTGGAAATAGGTGATTCCGCACCCTATTCATGGCGGAACATATTCTCGTGCATTAATTTGCTTCGAATTCTCAACAAGTTAACTAAATGGAAACACTCTCGAATAATGATGTTAGTTGTATTTAAGTCAGCTCCTATATTAAAGCGCACATTGAAAGTAAGGCACGCTATGACGCAGCTCTACATATTGAAACTGCTGAAAATGCAAACCAAATACTTGGGTCGCCAATGGAGGAAGTCGAATATGAAAACTATTAGTGCCATATACGCTAAAGTCAGACATAGGTTGAATGACGATTGGGCTTTTGGGAACGGTAAGTTATTCCATAGCGTGAAAACAAAAGCAACGAGCAATATGTTGACTAGATTTGGATGCTCGGCCGTGGGATTTTCAAGCTGAAGAATGTACCCTGCGTTCGTCCGTAGACCGATTTAACAACCGCCGGTATACGAATAAATTGAAAGATCCAGACTTCGAGCCGGTGGACAACTGTTTAAGCAGCGTCCTGGGCAGTCGGCATGAGCTTTCCGAGAACTTTAAAAAACATTATGATTTGTGGTTGGAACAAGAAGTTTTTAACGTATCGATCGAGTGGGACAAATTACTAGTCGATAGTATATAATTTTATATAATTTTTCCCAGCAAACACTTTGAATGTATATTAATTTAATCAGTGTCACTACTATTATTGTGTTAAATGTTACTTGCAACGTTCAACTGTGTATCAATAGTTAGACATAATGAATTTTAATTAACAAAGCTTGTAGCAGTTCAATCGGTCTTAAACTAATTTTCTCGCCTGTTTTTCACATTTTCTTCAATAGAATATCGGAGAAAGTGCTAATGTACGGCGCATACGTGTCAAAGCTTATACAAGATGGCAACTTTACTAATACAACTGTATTAATTTAATGTGCAAGAGTTAATCTTTTAATTCTGCATGTTTTTGGGACTAAAATTGAACAAATCATGAAGATATACATTTTTTAAAGTTATATAAGCAAGGGTTACGATTTGATTCGTGCCGAAGTGCCCATCTTTGATTAGACTCTGACTTTGACAGTGCGTTCCCTGCCCAATTGTCGGAGGTCATCGGCCGCGTCCGTGAAAATCTGGGCGGTGCTTGAAGGACAAGTTCCATCAGAAGACTCCATCTTCCGGGCGAGCAGGGAATCGGCACGGCAGAAGGTTGTCGAGCCGAAGAACAGAAGTGCATAGTTGATGGGGTGATAGCTGCATCAAAAGTGATTTTAGTTGTATTATATCGCGTAAACTAAGGCACACCTAATAAAATCCGTAACAATCGCGACTAGTGTGACTAAAAGCTACCGTGAAAAACGGCGGGGATACATTTATTGCACTGTCCGGAGCATGAAGAGCGGCGAGAATACAATGCTCAGACATTCTTTACAGATCTTTTCAAAATGGAGTACTATGTGAAACACTTGTATTAACGCACCGACAGTCGCTAGTTCTTCGCCGATTCAGGCAGGCATCGACGAGAAAGGTTTGGAATTATCCGAAACGGCCTTTGCATCTGGCCAGTCGTGCAATTCCCGTGTCTTCGAGCTAGATTGCAGTCGTAAAGATCGCAACTTCGCTAATGTTATTGTTTGTCTACTACTCCGACTGGGATGCTGTATGTGTAATGACCTCAGGAATATAACTCGATTTCGGCATCCCCATCTATGCAAAAAGGTAACAAATGACCGATAATATGTCTTCCTATTTTTGTTTTTCGTGCATACTCTTATTCTTTGTGTTGCTTGCTAGAGCGTATAACATTTACATAAAATGTTGCCTTAATAATCGGCTTAAATTTGGTACTGGCTTGTGCGTGTCATTTGCGTCTGTTTTTGATGACCGCTCTTTATTTAAAAAAATTCCGATTATGAGACTGAAAATAAATAATGGCTTCGGACGGATAAAGAAATAACACTCTTCTGTGGCTCGAGTGACGGTCAATTTGAAAGCTACCGACTTAGCTGTGTGCCCATTCAACTTTGGATTTTAATGATACACCGCATGTGTAATTAAGGATTAAGCATTGCATTTGAATATTCTCGCGTATCTTTGAATGAAAACGCAATCGATATTTAGTGTAGATACGTGCATGTAGTTGAATTCGTTATTATTTTAAAGGATGACTTTAATTAAGAGACATCAGACCTTATACTGTCCGCATTATTATTTCACTTCCATTGTTTTCTTGCGCGCACTGACGGTCTGCTGTAAAATGTTTCTTCTTCCGCTGTTATTTCTACCCTTTATATGCCCGCTTGTAATTTCTAGGTGTAATTTTACATTAAAAGCGGCAGTGGAAGGTATTTATGCAATAAAGGAGAGAAGTAACGCTTTTTTGCCAGTAATTACGCCTCAATTGTACGCGATGCCGGGGCAATTATTAAGAGAGGACAGCTTTTTGCTCGAACCGCGAAAATTAACATTTTTCCGCGAAGCGCTAGTTTTTGTTCACTTGCAACTTGTCATTTGCAGCTTGGGTCAATAATAAGTGTACACTAAGTTTTTTTTCCAACTGCGCCCTTATATATCGTTCAATTAAAATAGCATTGAGGTCGCCAAAAGTGCAGAAAGGCTGTTCTCGTAGAGTTTTTGATTTTCAAGTCTTTAGAATCTGAAATCACCATACTTACTCGTATCTCCATAAAACTCGCTTCAATTCGGACAATGTATGTATTGTTTCGTCGAGTAACAAATTTTGAACTATTTATTTCGGTTAAAAGTCATCTTAGCTCTAGATAACAGCGTCCCTGGGAGGAAACAGAGGATTCTGTGTGCACACTTCATTTTTGCCCTTATCAAAATAAATTGAAAATTCCGTTTCGAAGCTGTGGCATTCGCGATTGTAAGCGCCAAGCTGCAAGGAACATCAAATACATTTTAATGAATTCTTATTATGATTATTTGTCAATAAACTATGCTGTCTGTATTATTAATGCGCCGGCCAAAGACAAACACCTCAGGCACAATGTTTGTTTATGAACAAAACACGTATCCAGACAGGCCTTTGTAATAAAACAATAATTTCTTCGCAGGGAAATCACCATAATATGTATCGTACACACGTATGGACGGACGTGTTTCGAGCGTTATTAAGTGCCATGGCAAATTGAATGGCATATGCATTCATTATAAGACAGAGTAGATTTTATGCCTTTCCCTTCGTTTCTTTCTCTCTAATATGACGAACTACAATAGTTGTCGACTGATCGGTTTTCATTGTTTGTATTTGGTGAAATATGATTCAGGGTACAACGAAATTGCATTCATTTACTTTACATGCACCCCTGTGTGTGTGCGTGCGCGGCATTTTTTGTTCTTAAAAAAGAATTGATTGGTAATGAAAGCATTTGCTTGCAGATGGCTAATACTTATTCAAACGGAATTCTTTTTTGAGTTCCCTCATTCAAGTTCGTCGCGTATTGTTTTGCTTTTATTAATTGGCTTTCAAAACAGTCCAATAAAAAAGGCTTCCATATTGAATATATTGTGTGCTTGAAACATGTTTCAACTAAGTTAATATTCTTGCGCCCGAATTATACAGTGTGCAGCCAACAATCTGGGAAAACGTTATTATTTTTTTATAAATTTTCTTCGCTAGATTGTGAGCTTTACAACTCGCACTGTATAAGAGTCGCGACTACTTATTGGAAATTAATTCAAAATACGAGACTAGTTGTTAAGAATCATAATTGCTCGAGTTTAAGAAGTCTTTGACGTTTTTAATTATAATCGGAGCATATAATAATTATTGCAAATTGATTTTTGATGCAAAACATGTGCATAAATAAGCAGCAGCGATTTCATTCGAAACGAGCCAATCATTCTCGCCTGCCATGGAACTCCAAATGCGTAATTTCACTTCAAATAATACTTGAATTAAATTGAATCAATGAAATACTTCTTTCAAGCATCGTACGAATAATAAATTCATTATATTCGACGTTCAATTTGGTTATCGAGAGTTCAAAGTATCCGATTGCATCCATTCATTTCAAGTGATGCTCATGCTCTTGTTGTATTGGCTACTGCAACTTTTATGCACTTTCATGATATAACTACATGCGCTATGCTATGCACATTAAAAAACGAGTATAAATAAATATTTTACTTGGAAACGGTTCGGGAAACTTTAAAGTACTTTATTTCCGGTGAAAAGTTTTAGATTCGAGCTTTCAGATAGCTATCCCTGAAAATAAATTCAGTTAGTACCTATAATTAGTTATCAGAGTAATCTCTGCGTTCTATGTATTTAAAAGTTAAGCGAAAATATCTCGTTTCATTTATTAAAATATAACTGGGATGAGTTGGTTAATGTTAATTTGCCAGACCAGGTACTTTAGCGATTGCTCCTGTTACGCTGAGTGCTTTGTTTTAAATTAAGCGTATCTATTGGTTTCTATTTAACTCGCTACATGTTCTTGTGAAAACCTATTTTAGCGTTAGCTTTTAACATACGCAGTTTCCTCTGTTTCTAAAACACGCTTTTACACTGTAATTTTCATTTCTTTCGCCCATGAGGAAATTACGCATTTCCAACAATACAGTAGAATCCGCTTATAACGAGTTTGCAGGGACCGCGAAGTTTGTTTGTTGTAATCGCTACAAGTAATTAGTGATACTTAAAAATAACCAAAAGAATTGTTAAAAAAATGTATCATAAAGAAAATATAATACATATTTTGTATCTTGCAGATTATTCTAAATGAAAATTGAAAGTGAATCAACTTATGTTATTAAAAAAATATAGGTGATTTGTATAACATAACATAAATATTGGATAACACATAAATAGGGTTACTCACGTAAAATTTTTATTTAAAGAAGTTGTTTTACTTTGCTTTTCGCTCAGTACGTGATACATATTATATGAACTTTTTTTATAAACAGATGAATTATCGCGTACTTTGGTTTTTCGACTTCAGAATTTGTAAATTAATAAAGAAAAAACGAATTCTGCATTCGTGCCCTTGAAAGTTTGCAGTAAGGCATATTTCGATAGTCATTAGATGCAATCAACTGGCAATCTTTTAAATGCATATTTTATGATGTACATCCTGGGAATCATTTACGCATACGGTGATGAAATAAAATTACAAAATGGGCTTTTAATATTTGCAAAAATGGGTTATTATTTAAGCATATTTTTTTGGTTTTATCTGTAAATTCACTTTTTTTATCCAGACTCGTTATAACCAATAAAGTTAACATGTATTGGGAAAAACTTGATTGATCAGTTTTCCCGTTATATCCGTTTTTTTTTCAATAACCGAATTCATAAAAACCGTTTTTCTAATAACCGGACTCTTATTATTCGGATTCTACTGTAGGTTTATTTTATTCGCATGCGCCTTTTTGGATTAAAAAAGAAACTTCTTTGCATTCGTTGAATATGTACTTCTGAGTTCGGTCGGTGGCATACCAATATTTGATTGTTTTCTTAGTGATGAGGAGTATTGTGCGCGCCGGTGGCATGCACCAGGCATCTTCATGGTGGTAACGGTCAGCGCCAGAGCCGGATTTTCCGGAGCGGTGGCCGCGGCGTACTTTTGGTTCCACTTAACGGCGCTCTTTTGGGGCGCCGCCAATGGGGGCGTCCTATTGGCACAGTACCCGGCCTCCGGCTCCGCAGCGGAACGATTGCACTTCTCGCATCTTGCTGTCGATAAGAGCAGCGGTCGCATTTTCGCCGCGGCCACTAATCGCCTTCTGCAGCTAACGCCTAATTTAAGATTGGAACACGAAGAAATAACCGGTCCGAAGAACGACAGTCCTTTATGTCACGCCACTGGCTGCATCGACACCGCCGTTGTGACGACCCTCATGAACAATTACAATAAAATATTACTCATAGAGCCGGAATCGAGAACAATTATATTTTGCGGCTCCTTGTCGCAAGGTGCATGCTACAAGTATAAATTGGATAATATCAGCAAGGGCTCCGTGTTCATACCCAAAAGCATAGCCGCTAATGATCCCACGGCTTCCACGTACGCCTATATTGGCCCTAGAAGGTACAATCCCTGGGCGCGCTCGAATATAATGTACGTCGGAACTACATTCACGAACAATGGCGAGTACAGACATGATGTGCCCGCAATATCCAGCCGTGATTTGGACTCCCTGGACTTCGCTGAGTACTCATTTAGCAAGCAGTCTTTGGTCAGCATCGATGTTAAATATAGGGACCACTTTTTGGTCCAGTACGTCTACGGCTTCAACGCCACCGACTACGCATATTTCGTAATCGAGCAGAAGCAGTCGCATCTTCCCGGGCAGGAAGAACAAGGGTACGTGTCGCGACTCGCTCGAACCTGCATAAACGATGCCAACTACGACAGCTACACCGAAGTGACGCTTCAGTGCGTGGATGGTGACCAGAAGTACAATCTGGTGCAGGATGCGAAACTTGCGACCGCAAGCAGTGAGCTAGCATTAGCCTTGGGTGTGCAAACCGGTGCTTTAGTCCTTGTGGCAGTTTTTCGGCCCTCCAAAGGAATTACAAACGAACCTCAGCCGAATTCGGCTCTTTGTCTCTATCCGCTCCGAGAAATCGAAGCGAAATTTAACGAAAACATTCACATGTGTTTCAATGGCAGCGTCAAGTACAGAAATATGGGATACGTTTCTGGCCCTATACAGGATGGTAAATGCCCTAGCGCCGGGAACGCGGGCAACGTTCCTAACTTTTGCGAGGCCGGCCTAAAAATATCCGGTGTGACGCCGATTATCAGTAATGCAGCTTTAGTCTTCAACAATATTTCCTTATCGGCCGTCGCGACGGCTTCCACCGGGAGGCACGTTCTAGCATTCCTGGGGACGACCAACGGGAGAATTAAGAAAGTTCTCCTATCGGCCCCTACTCCTGCCGAGTACGAAGAAGTTGTCGTAGACGACGGTAATGCTATTTTACCGGATACCACCCTATCTCCCAACGGAGATTACTTGTACGTGTTGTCTACTTCGAAGGTACAAAACGGATTTCGCATATAATATGTTTATTTACGAAACAAATTTCCTTCAGATTTCGAAAATAAACGTAGAGCACTGCAGCAGCTACAATAATTGTTCCTCTTGCCTAGAGTCCAAGGATCCGTATTGCGGTTGGTGCTCCTTGGAAAAAAGGTATGTTGACCACGTCCCAAGCGAAGTCGTTCATTGTCGCTAGCAATAAATTCACATATCGTGTTCGTCTAGGTGCACCGTTCGCAGCGCTTGTCAGAAAGCGTCCCATAGTTCCCCCCGGTGGCTGTCACTAGGTACCGGGCAGCAATGCATAGACTTTGAACAGGTGCTACCTGATCGCATACCATCGAATCAAATGACCACCGTACGATTGACAATTCGCACTCTGCCAGAATTGCCATATGGTGCTAAATATAAGTGCGTTTTCGGGAACGCAGACCCCATAGACGCCGTAGTCGCCGATTACGGTCTTTCGTGTTCCACCCCTGATATTCATTTTAGACCAGCTATACCCCCTAAAGAAGACCATGTGCTGGTCCCTTTAAGCGTGCGTTCTTCTGAGACCAACAAGGATTTCGTATCGAGAAATTTCGCTTATTACGATTGCTCCAAGCACACCACTTGTATGGACTGCGTGAAGTCGCAGTGGGCATGCAATTGGTGCGTCTACGAGAATAAATGTTCTCACAATACGTCAACGTGTCAAAGGAATGTCGTAAGCGGGGAAAATGTAAGTTGCAGCCCGGTTCAGATTTATTTACGTTTTCGTGGCCATTTGTTCGCAGAGCCAAGTGACTCTCACCAACCAAGGGCCTAACTTTTGTCCGCGCTTTAAGAGAAAAGACATTTTATTACTGCCCAACAACGTGCCCATGGAAATGGTGTTCGAGGTGGACAATTTACCGTTTCCTCAAGCGGGCCACACTGGTTTCCAATGTATCACCAATATCGAAGGAGCGAAAATGTTGGTGCCTGCCAGAGTCGACTCAAACAGATTTATCATTTGCGAGAAACAAATCGTAAGTACACTTTTTTCATGTTTTTGCTCTGCGCTAACGCGGTCTTATTTAGTATTCATACGAAGCTAACACTGGCGAATATGAAGCGAGTGTTAGTGTGGTATGGAATAGGAACCATCATATTGACTCGATGAACGTAGTTCTTTATAAATGTGATATACTTGGATCTCATCGCGAACATGCTGATTGTTCTTTATGTGTGACGCGCAATTCAAAGTACAAGTGTACCTGGTGCGGTACTTCGTGCACTTACAGCGAATCTTGCATGGGGACGTCACACGTCGAGTGTCCTAAACCTCGCATAGACATGGTAAATAAACGCAAACTTTACGTTTTTCACATTTTCATTGAACTGTTTCGTTAGATTAAGCCGCTGAGCGGACCGATTGAGGGCGGAACTTTAGTTACAATTGAAGGTAGTAATTTAGGATTAAAACGAAAAGATGTTAGCGGTAAAATACGAATTGGAAATGTGCCATGCGAGTTGGTTAACTATGAGGTTTCGGTTCGCATCCAATGCATCACGGGGCCATCGGCAATGGAGACGACTGCACCTATTATAGTTGGCAACGAGGCTGGTTATACCGAGTCGTCCGTTGAATTTAGTTATAAAGACATACGGTTATCAAACGTATATCCTTCGATTGGGCCGCAATCGGGCGGCACTCAACTAGCCATAACCGGTCAATATTTAAATATTGGCTCCGAAATCACTGCGTATTTAGACGACTATCTATGCCAAGTGAATGTGACACAGGCCTCTAGCTCCAGACTGACTTGCATTACTTCTAAGGCAGCCAGACCCACTAACATTGCCAAACTTACACTTAGCATAGACGGAGCAAATAGAACTTTGGAGGGTAATCCATTTAATTACACCCAAGATCCCACCATAATGGAGATAAAGCCGTTGAAGAGTTTCGCTTCCGGCGGACGAATGATTTTCGTTCATGGCTCTAATTTAGATAGTATACAAAAACCGGAGATGGAGGTTTTTTCATTTAACGACCCCGTATCGATTAACAAGACTGTATGCAAAGTTCTAAATGCCAATCAAATGGAGTGTCCTAGTCCCGCTGTAAACCGCCAATTTTATTCAGCCAGTACGCGCATCACTAGGTCGCTCCATAAACACGCATCCAACCCCGAGAACCATTTGCTTCTGAAAGTAGCTTTCCTTATGGACGCCGTCATGTCCGTTCGCGATTTAGAGAAACACTTCGTTAATTTAAGAAGTCAACTCTTGTACGTGGAAGACCCGAAGTTCTTCGAATTCCCGAATGAGGTGAAACTCTACAAAGGAGACACGCTGGTGATTGAGGGGGAAAATTTGAATATGGCGAGTGACGAGGCTGATGTAATGGTAACTATAGGGCCTAAAGCATGCAACGTGACCAGTTTAGCAATGACGCAACTGGTTTGTTCGCCTCCAGAACATCAACCATCCGATACAGACGAAAATGGCATTAAGGTACTGTTCGTCGTCGACCGCAAATCGACAAATGTGTGTCTGCTAATTGCCTCCTTTTTTCAGACTGATACTAATTTACCTTTGGTCGTCGTAAGAGTAGGGCGCAGTTTGCGATTTCCCATTGGTTACTTGCGCTACGACGTCTTGAAACCGTTCGCTTTTCCTCCCGAGGCTATAATTATGATACTAGCGGGTTGCGTGTTGTTTATCATTTTTTTTATTGGTATACTCATCGTGTACAGAAGAAAGTCGACCCAAGCGGAGAGAGAGTACAAGCGAATACAAATCCAAATGGATACGCTGGAGAGTAACGTAAGGTTCGAGTGTAAGCAAGCGTTTGCCGAGTTGCAAACAGATATGACGGATTTGACTGCCGACCTGGAAAACTCGGGCATACCCACTTTAGACCATACTAGTTATGTCATGAAGGTATTCTTCCCCGGCGTCAACGATCATCCCATTCTTCATACACCCAAAGTTCGCATGAACGGGCCGAGATCCAATTATGATACAGCAATGTTGCACTTTGAACAGCTCATCAATAACAAGCATTTCCTCTTAAGATTCATTGAAGTACTCGAGATGCAAAAGTCTTTCAATATTCGCGATAAGTAAGTTCAATAAATACCTTCGGGTTACTGTTTACGATTAACTCAAAATGTTATTTTTGCAGAGTGAACGTTGCTTCGTTGCTTATGGTGGTGCTAATGGATAAAATGGAATACGCGACCGATATACTTAAATGTTTACTGTGGCGTCTAATGGAGAAGTCCGTGAATACGAAGCATCCGCAATTGATGCTGCGACGAACTGAAAGCGTCGTTGAGAAAATGCTAACTAATTGGATGGCTCTATGTATGTACTCATATTTAAAAGATTACGCCGGCTCGTCCCTGTTCCTGTTATTCAAAGCTATCAAGCATCAAATTGAAAAAGGTTTAGTGGATGCAATCACGCATGACGCTAGATATTCGTTATCCGAGGAGAGATTATTAAGGGAGCAAATAGATCACAACGTTGTCACGCTGCACATAGTCCAGGACGATTTAGATGAAAAAATCCAATGCAAAGTTCTCGATTGCGACACAATAAGTCAGGTGAAGTCGAAAATTTTGGATGCCCTTTTCAAGAACACCCCCTTTTCCTTGAGACCTTCCATTTACGAAGTGGATTTGGAGTGGAGGCACGGAAGAGGTGGTCATTTGACATTGCAGGACGAAGATGTGACCACTAAAACGATAAATGGTTGGAAGAAGCTCAATAATTTAGCGCACTATGGCGTAAAGGAAAGCGCTGTTATGTCATTAATTTCGCGTCAAAACGACAGCTTTAATAATTACAAACAAGCTTGTCATAACTGCGTCTCCGGCATTTACTACAACAATTCGCAATCGCCTATAATAGCGGCCAACGGCGACATTGAAACGGGCATCAATCCTAGAATATATCATTTGGTGAAACCAATCGACGACCATCAATTCCTCAACAGCAAGTCCTCCGAACGCACCCACAAGGCGATTCCAGAAATATTCTTGACTCGGTTACTGTCGACTAAGGGCACTATTCAAAAGTTCGTTGACGATTTCTTCTGCACTATTTTAACGGCCAACGAAGCTTTGCCGCCCGCTATAAAATGGTTGTTTGACTTGCTCGACGAAGCGGCCATCAAATACAATATCCAAGACCTTGAAGTTGTGCACGCTTGGAAATCCAATAGTCTTCCACTTAGATTCTGGTTGAATTTCATAAAAAACCCTGACTTCATCTTCGATATTAACAAGGCGCCAACTCTCGATTCGTGTTTGTCGGTGATTGCTCAAACATTCATGGACTCCTGTTCGACAACTGAACATCGACTCGGCAAAGATTCGCCTTCCAACAAGTTGCTTTTCGCCAAGGTTGTACACAGCTTTTGCCAATTGACCGCTTCATATATTTATACCTGAATTTGCTTGTAGGATATTCCTAGGTACCGAGATATGGTGGCTCAATTCTACAACGACATTGCGATGCAAAGTACGATCACCGACCAGGAAATGTGCTCCGCCATGCAGCTTTTGTCCAGCGAGCAGGCCGACGAGTTCGATATTGTTGCTGCACTCAAAGAACTATACATTTACGTCACGAAGTATAGAGATCAGGTAAGTCTTTCATTTCAGAAATCTTGCACCGTTATTTTTTGGTTTTCGTTAATAATCTATTGAGTAGATCACAAAATGTAACGATTAAGCATTTTGTTAAAAATTGACGAAACATTTTTGGTCTTCAATTGTTACACTGTTAATATCTGTGATTAGATACACGAGGCATTGGAGTGCGACGCGGCTTGTCGCCGTCAGCATTTGGGACACCGTTTGGAAAATGTAGCCTGCACTTTAAGCGGCGAGAACACATCAACTTGCTGACCAAACCAGTCACCTGATCACTTTCAATTCTGACATCCACATTACTATTATTGACAAGTTCTTGTCGCAATGCAAAAGAACGTTAAGAAAAACCATGCTCTTCTGTGATATTAGCGCAAGATCAGGTGACTGTATCGTTAGGACACGTTACTTAATTCTCCGTCGGCCGATTTTGGGAAACGTGAAGATAGCCGAGTAAATTTTGCTTAGCAGCTGGTTACTTAATACCCTGAATTAATGATATAGAACGCAGCAAACAAGTCCATAGTTACTAAATACATATTCGCAATGTGCTTCAATGATTCGAAACGTTCGATAGCATAATATTGTTCCTAATTCACATGTACAACTTAGTTCAGGATTTTGAATGAACCTTCTAGCAAAATCACTTCTGGATAACTTCTCGTCTTCTTTTCTTGAGTGCCTCGCTTACGCTGATGGGACGTGTTAAAAGTACATATATAAATATTTAACTCATTCGTATTTACGTGTCACACGATCTTAGGGCACTAACTCTCCATTATTATGTTCGTCGAGATGATGATAATGATGCTAAAGGATAGTTTAGTTATAGAAATCTTTACTCATTTAATTGGCAATGAAATTATACAGCTTTAATTAGGCAATTAAGGGCGACACTGTTAAAGGCCTAGTGAAGAGAAGAATTATCTCTTTATTTGTCGCCCGTCACTATTTTACAATTATTTTTTATAATTATGTATTTTTATTTTTTAGGAAATAAGTTTTTGCTCTTATATACATCATTAACAATACGATATTTTTATGTGCGAACTATGATACTGACTTGAAGTAATCTCAAGGGTTTATTTTTTATTTTATTTTTTTCATTTTTAAGAGGAAGTCTAATCCCATCGTTTATCATTGCCAATAAAATGTATTGGTCGTTAAAACATAATATTTATCGTAACAGAACTGCATTTTTGTGAAACTTTCACGTCCAGTGATTTACGTTGTGTTTTTTACTAATTATAATATATGCGTATTTTGACTATTTTTTGTATATACTGAATTGTGCATATACATATTATATAAATTATAGACATGTCCAATAACAGAAAAAAAAACAAAAAAGGTGTTTATATAACAAAAAACATTTATCAATACATATTTTATTAGAATTGTGTCTAGCAAGTAAGGTCTTTAAATGTAAGTAATTTAATTGGAAATTTTGTACATATTAATATTAATGATTTGAAGATGGTAACAATGTATCAGTTTTTACATTATTACAGAATACAATTTTGAAGATCATTTCATTGTTTTATTCTAATTTAAAAGCGGAATATAACGTTGTTTCGCAAACAAAGGGCACAAAGTTCTTGTGCTAGCTAAAGCGTTCTAAATTTATACGACCTAACTGCTTTATTTTTTTAGGCAAACATAAAACGAGGATTTCTATTCACTACAATGTACAATTATACTTAAAGTTAAACGTGTTGGCCGAGCTTTAGCGCATAAAAGGAGCACCTTTAATCACGGTAATCGGGGGGTTGGTTAAATGGTAGTAAAACGTTGTTGTTTTGAAATGAAAGATTTTATGATTTCCCACAAATCGCAATATTTTTCTTTTACGTCCCTGTCGGCTCAACTGGGAGTGTTTCAGTTTAACGCGTAGACTTGAAATAATGATTAATTTCGTACAAGATTAATTAAAGAATGTTTGCGCGATCGATACTATTAAACAAATGACACGTGGCCGCACCTGCGGTTGCCAGGACTACATTGGACTCAAGGGTTCGGTGCTCGTAGGGAAAAATAAGCACACATTCATTTAAAAGACTTCGCATCTTTTGTAAGCTCCGTCCGTGCGCGATGATATGACATGGGCAATAAATTAGTGACTTTTACCGAACAACAATTAGAAAATTACCAGGCAAGTTACTTGCGAAACTGTATTAAGAGCAATAAAGAATAATTATCATCCGCAGGATTGTACATTCTTTACCCGCAAGGAGATTTTAAGGTAGCTATTAACGCCGATAAATCAATTCGTAGGTGAAATGATTACCTTTGCGCCAGTTGCGCTTTTAACGACCGTTGTCGTGACTCGTCTTTAGATTTTATATGAGAATCTGAATATGTGTGTGCGATGCTTGTAACGCTTGAGAATTGATCTTTCGCGACCGTTACAGAGTTCACAAAAAATTTCGAGAGGTGCGGTCCGACCTAGTTCCGAAATGCATGACGGAAAACCAACCTTTGACAATTCGAATACCTTCGGAAAGCATGGAAAATTTACAGGAACTGAAGGTAATTCCGGATTCTATTTAGTCCCGGTGGAATCTGGCGAAAGACAAAGGCAAGACAATCGGACACTTGCTGAATATTCATGCCTCTCTCACATAATTGCAGGAAAACCCGTTTAGGAGGCGGATTTGTCAAGTGTTTTCAAGGGACGGTAAAGGGAATCTGTCCTTTGAGGATTTTCTCGATTTGCTCTCCGTTTTTAGCGAACAAGCTCCCCGAGATATTAAAGTGTTCTATGCATTTTGCATTTATGGTAATTGCATTTAAATCGTTCGACCCGGTTATTGTTTTGAGAATGGTGCATGCAATATTTATGTTATGCAGATTTCGACGGAGACAATCATGTTGGCCCCGAAGACTTGGACCAAGCCATTCGCTTGCTCACGCATGAAGAACTGCCCTTGGAAGACGTGCAGCAGATCATTGATAAGGTGATAGAAGAAGCGGATGTTGATGGCGATGGTAAGCTCTCCTACATGGAATTTGAGCACGTCATCACACGAGCTCCCGATTTTCTTTCCACTTTCCATATTCGCATTTAAAGCGAGGGGTTCTAAGTAATTAATAATAACTCGCAATATCGCGGGAAAATTAAAGAGCGCCACGTTTCAAAATTTGATTCGCAGATGTCGCTAACCTTGCAAAATAACCTTACCTGCGTAATTTCATTTAATCATTCGCTTGCCGTTTTCAAACGCGGGAAAGTAATTTTTATGAATCTCAGCGCTGAAAATTCATTTTGCTTGCGGTTTTAAATACTATCGCTACATTTTCATCATACAAATTTAAGTAATTGCGTATCGGGCTCGACGTATTTTCCCAAGACGCGCTTACTTCATTACAATCATCAAAATTCGAGTCGCCGCGTTAACTTTTGATTACGTGTTTAAATAAAAAGCTGCTAATACCGTTCGAATGTCTAGAATGCATACTTAACAATTCAACAAGACTCATATAATTAATAACATTTCATTTATTGATCAGGAAAAGCTTTCCTGGCCGCAACATTTATCGCAATCAACTTAATACGAGCGTTTCCGCGTATTTTCTATCATTTCTCCTTAGGGAGGCAGCGACGGGAAAGCGATCTCACGGACAGATATATTTCATGCGCTGGTATTGGTCAATATAAATATGATCGTACATACATAATAATTTAACATCACATCATCTTTATTAGTAAAATAATTCGTAAATAAATAAATTCATTTTACACATCCAAGTGTAATACATAATAATGTTTTACAATTTGTATAAGACACGACAAGTTCTCAACGTCCATATATCAATATGTAGAAGAATAGAATCACTTTCATAAATAATTTTTTTGGTTTAGTTTTTAATTTCATGTATGTTTACTGATCTCAATTCAATGTAAGAACGAAAAGGCACGTATAGAGATATATATGTTATGGACAATGTGAATAATCAGGCCCGGGTATCCGGGCAATATGATAAATAATAATTTGATAGGCTTGCTTTGGTCCTGTTACTTGCTAATCGATCGGGGCTATATTTAGTAAAGAAAGAGATCGCGGGCGCAAGCGAAGCGAGCGTCCGGTGACCGACTACTTGCAAGCTCTTAACCGACGATAGAATGGAAATTTAAGGCGCAAATCTATTTCTAAAATATGAATAATTCCCGATTAATTAAATTGACCATAACATATACATATATAAACAGTAATAGAGTTACTTGTAATACTAATGCTTTTATGCAAATTGATTGTCAATTACGAATATACATATTTACCATGTATGATAACAATGAATTAGCAGATAGGTGGGTGAACGACGAAGGTATTCGCGAAAACTAAAGTGAATATGTAACTATAATGTATGTAGCTGGAGCCCTGAGGTGAATATGCATGGCGAGACTAAACAATCACAGATCAGTAGAGATAGTGGGAAGACCGACGCCTCACCGGAGGTGGCCGCACTAATCTAGGGTTAAAAGGGCCCAGGGCGGCTTCATTTGTCGACGATGGACTGCGATAAAGAGCCGGTAATCGGAACCGGCACGGACGTTGCAACCATTGATGGTTTAAGGTCCAGTACAACAACGGACTGAGGGCGGAATGAATGTGTCCGATCAGAAGACAGTAACGCTGCACCAGAATCGATGGCTGCTTAGCGGTTTCCGCAATTAAGACGCACACTACGTGCGGGAACCAACAAACGGCGAACACGAAGGCCACCCAGAGCAGCGAGTTGGCGAGGCGGCGGCGACTTCTCAGCGTACTCGTCGGCGGCTGTTCCGCGTCATCGTTCTCGCTACCTTCGACTTTCCGCACGCCATTCCTACCCTGTAGTAAAATTGTCTAAATACACAGATGAGGGCACGTTTTAGCAAAAGTTCGCGCTATAGCGCTCGTCGCTTAATTAATTATTACCTCAGTCTCCATGCGATTCGAAATTCCAGCTACTATTATCACATGTGTCGGTCTGCGAAGCAAAGGCATCGGCAACGGCAGTTCGCCGTGCTTCGCTCTCGCCGTCAGCGACAAAGCAGTCAACTTGGAGTGAACTCCTAGATGACTCGCAAGAACTGTACTAGCAGGTATAATATATGTGAAGATGACTCTAACAAATAAGAAAACTCGTCGTAGAGAGTTTGTTCGTTGAACAAATTGGAGGCTTGAAAAAATAGCAGCGGACAACCAAGTTGCGACGACGACGCCGACCAGCAAAGGTCGCCGTCTTACGACTTGCGTTGCGGGCCGATAGTTTTTTACGGTGAAGTAACGGTCCATTGAAATTGCCATCATGGACAGCGTGCTCGCCGAAACTGGCCAGGCCTAAATATATACCGTCCACTTCGGTTGTGCGATTAATAAAAAGAGAACTTTTTTGTTACCTGCAGAAAAAGCGCGACTCGCATCCAAAGTTGAGACCACGAAGACACAGCGTACGTGGCCGCGGTCACCGGTCCTGCAAGGGAACAGACGAGAAAGTCTGCTGCTATAAGACCCAGAAGCAAAGGACTTCTATTACGGGCGCCGGGTCCTGTACATAACGCTAAGCCCAAACTACCATTACCCAAAACCCCGATGAGAAATACGCATCCATAGATACTCAAAATATAATCCATTTTAACAAAAAAGCAAGAAAAACAAAAGAAAATTGCATTTATTTTATTAGTTAGATAGGAATTTTTCGCAGAAACTTCTGGCCTTCAATTAAAAGCGCATTATGCGACACATGATAACAATTTTAGTACATGCCAATCTGTACATTGCGTACTGTTCATGCTATGCGGCGACCTGCGCGAGTGCACCCTGTCTGGGCACCAGTTGAACACAAACTGCCGTCTGCCGCCCCCAGAATCCTTTTCATCCCCAATAGGGCTTGTGTTATGCTAGTTTTCCCAGTCGTGGGAGCTCGTCGTCGATCGGCGTATGTTGTTGGCGGCGGTGAACAAAATTTTCGCGTCTAAAAAGACGCCAAATGTTGCAATTGTTTATCTCACAGTGCAATTCGTTTAAGGCGTCGTTTGAAACAAATGGATTCGCTTAAAACTATGCAAATGTATGCGATGGGAAAAGTTTTTTGCGCTCGCTTCACACTTGCGTATGCATTCACATATTTATGAGAAAAGCTCAGGAAGCCCAGGGGTGCAGTTGGAAACAAACCCAAAAATTATTTTACATACACGCATACATAACAAAGTTGTTGAAGACTCAGTACTTTTACTATAAATATATCATCATATTTTATTTCTTTTTCCAAATATGCTCCGCTTTTTTATTGTCGGTCGTTGGGGGATGAAAACTGTCAAAGCTATATATCTGATTTACAAAAAGAGCGCAGCCAGCTGTAATAAATAATATCGCATGTAGTTGCTTTTGGGGATCATATCAATGTCTTCAATACAAAGCAACGCGTTAAAGTCAAACATGAACAGACGGATCGGATCGGTGGTCCTCATCCCATGCCTTCCACTTTTGTATTTTATTAGCGGTAAAAACGAAGAATGGTTCATGCTATCGATTTTTTTATGGCTCAAGAATGTTTTATATCGAGACGGAACGAGCAAC
>JARJDY010039559.1:0-10371 GCA_030264615.1 Cypha longicornis
AAGACAATTAAGTTCTTTGTTGTCTATGCAAATACTTGGACACAACAAAGAACTTAATCGCCTTTAATACTAATCGCCCTGCGGGGCCACTTCTTATATTGTTGTACAGACTATACTATGCAAAAATAAACCGATCACTCAAATGGTCTTATTTCAAAAGGGGGATCACTGTTCACTGCTGGGTCGTCGAGCAGGTAGAAACAACTTCTCAGATCAATAATTTAGTGAATAATTTCAACTTCCCCAGCTAGTAGTAAAAAAATTCGTAGAACAGGGATTTAATATTCGCACCTTCACTAATAAAATCTTACTTCTCTCCCTTAGTCTACAATATACTATTTGTTTGCCTAGAAAATTATAAATAGTTGCTGCTTTATACAGCGTATCCCAAAAGGCGGTGCTGTTGGAAAACCCATAGATGGGGCATAGGGGATGAAATTCTAAGATGAAAAGTTCTTGTTTGGGTTTTTTTCCTCTATTAATTAGTTATTAATTAAATAAAGTAGACAATCGGAGAAGCATTTTAGTGGAATGCGCTGATATCGGGGAATAATTCTAGGCAGCTTACGCTTTCAAGCAATTGAAGCGCTTCTCTGATTGGCTACTTTATTTGATTAATAACGAATTAACAATGCGTCGGATGAAAAAACGCTAAAGGACTTTTCGTCTCAGAATTTCATCCCCAATGTATGGTTATTCCAATGAAAACTTCTACTTTTGGGACACCCTGTATACTTCTTTAATTTGCCTTTTAGCCCAGTCGCATATGTATGTATTTTTAAGGTTTCATGCACAAATGAGGAAGCAACAAATTGCCGGGTTTACGAGTTGTTTGCGCGCGTTGAAATGCAGCGTGCGTTGCAAATTGACAAATAGAAATAACGCTGTCATTTACGCGTTCGCGGTAGCTTTAATACAATTGGTTAATTTTCTACGCACTCAGAATTTCAAGTTTTCATTGCAAAAAAATTTTCCTTTTAAAATACTATTTCGCAATTCCGAGATAACGATTTTTTTGAATAAATCCATCTATTTTCTTTATCGCAATAGGTAAAACCACTACTTAAGCAAGCGGCGAAGTGGCGAGGACGTTTGCTATTAAAATCCCCCACCAACGAGCGATGCGAGCCTGTCGAATAAAGGCGATAAAAGTGTCGCGTGGTGACCACTTCTCATTTTTTATTTATTTTTTTTAACTTAAAGAATGAATTACACATGTTGCGTGTTAAAATTATTGATAAATGTAAATTTAAATGCATGTATGCACTTTTTAAAGTCAAAAACGCCGATCTATTAAAAGAAAGTATGTAATATGGTTGCACTTTTGGATCGATCAAAAGTTAAATTACCAGATAAATGCACTGGTTGCCATGACCTGTTTGTAATTACATAAACACCTTCTCGAATACAGTAAATATAAACATTTAAGCTCGTAACTTTGCTAATTTTGTTATTGTTTAAGTGAGAAGTAATGGCGCTTGGTAACAAAATCAAAAATATTAATTGAAACTGCGATAAAAATTGAAAAGCAATGATGAATGATTTTAATTATTATTTATGTATGTATGAGTTTGATTTTTATAAATTATCTAGTAAAATGGGATAATTTTAACTTTTGATTTCGACAACTTTTAGAAAAATTTCAATTATATTCTTAAAAAAGCCTTATTTTTTAAATAACATTTTATTTTTTTAGGTTTATTGGTCTTTTACTTCCTGTTTACTGAAATTTCCCATACTTCTCAACATTTATACAAAATTTCTGTTATTTTCCAAAACGTGACCCCATTTGCGGATAAATTTCACGACTTCGTTTTCCCAAGCGAAATTGTAGGATGCACTTCGTGCTTCTAGAATTTCATGCGAGAAATACAGTTTCCATGCTACTAAATTTTAAAATTAATTGCATTTCTCTGATTGGTAAAAGTATTTTCAGTTTTTTATGGACAATAATTTACGACTTGTAATAAATAGCCGCAGCTGATGATAATTAATTTAAAACGATCGAGTTGCAGGCCTAAAATAAACCAGAAGCGACATATGAAGAGAGACACGCGAGCTTCGCGTTTTGCTTCTAATTTCATGGAAATTTACATATGTATTTTCAATATGATTATTGTTGCTCGATGTTTGTTATATACGTCCCACATAATTTGATACAAGCTCGTCTGTTTCCTGTCGTCTGATAAACGCCACAAAATTTATAACCCGCACTTATCACATAAACACTCTTTCCAAGCAGTGTTTCATATCAAGCGAAAAACTTAAAATTTAATCAAAGTCAAAATGAGTTGTGGCCTCTACACAACCGTTCTATCGCCATTATTGGGCTGATCTGTCGTGGGCAAAACAGACTTGCGTCTTCGCCGCTTGAAAACTAATATTTCAAAAAAATAATTTCAGAAAAAAGCTCTTTTGTGCAAATTGAGCTGAATTGTACAAAATGACAAATATGTCTCTAGTAAATTTTCGATTTAGGCAGGCGTTAATAAAAAATTTACTTTCAATTCAAAAATTCGACTTGTCAAGAACTATTTATTTATTTTGCAAGAGACGGGACGGGAGAAATTTTACTGCCTCTTTATTGGGACTTCTTTAAATACTCACATAAGGTGCAGTGGGGTAAGTGCGGACCAGTTTTTGCAAGTTTGAATTTTAACCCATATATTTTTAATTTGATATAAGTAGAGATATAAGCTACATATACCATGTAATATCTTTACATTTATATGTTTACATCAACAGACAGCTGATTATATTCTTTAACCAGTATTGCTCAAAACATTTAACTTAAATATTTCCATATTTACAGAAAATTGTATAAAATGGACACAACTCCGCACTTTCCCCGTAAAAGGGGCAAGTGCGTACATGGCCTTTTAAAAGGCATTGAAACATATTTCTTATGTTATGGCACTGGAGCTTAATGATTCAACAAGTCAACTACAAAATCCTTTTTTTCGCATTAAAATATGCTAATTTGTTTAAAAGTCACACGCATTTAAATATAACGATGGATTTTCAACATGCTTAGTCAAATGAAACGATAATACACTTATTTCGGTGTATGGTCTGCACTTGCCCCAGGCACACTATTTTCTGGGCAGGAGCAGAGCTTATTTTGATTCAAAAATATTATAATTTGAATCGGTAGTTTTCCCCACTTCAATTTTATTGAAAATCACCTGGTCGATTGCATGTGGTTGGAAACTTAAGCTTAAATTTTTCCTCAAAATGATGCTTCCGCCAAAAAATGTGGGTCGGTTTTTCTCATGATCACTATACCCTTCTATTTCTAACATTGGCTTTTAGCCTAAGAGTAAAACAATGTAAACCATATTTAATTGTTTTTTTTCTTGTTTTAATTGGTCCCTCTCTAAATGATTGCAGATTTGGTGCAGTGCACAAACGAACCGAATGTCTCGATACCGCAATTGGCCAATTTGCTAATCGAAAGGTCACAAAATACAAATTGGGTCGTCGTATACAAAGCGTTAATTACCGTCCACCACATGATGTGCTATGGGAACGAGGTGAGAAAGTCTTTTTTATTTTATTTCATTTTGTTGTGTGTATAATTTTTTGCCTCTTTATTTTTATTTCCCTTAATGATTGTAATTAAATGTTACATCAAATATAACGGTATCTGCACGTACGCATCTAAATAATAAGACAATGGATGTAAAATGCAGTGTTGTTCATTGTCTGCAGGCAATTCGTTGGGTATATGTCACATGCGCGCATGGGAAATATTTTGCATTTATTATTAATGTACTTGTCTGTCTTTATACAATATTATGTGCATGAATAAATTCAGCAGAGAAAGTAAATTCGTTATATAACCGCGCGCCATGCGAACGGAATTAATTTTACTCGCCAAGGACATTGTTTTGTTTACAAAAAAGTATGAAAGTATTTTTTAAATTTTTTTCCCGTAATTACCACTGTAACGAAATGGCGATAGTGAAATATGGTAAAATATTGCCCGGCGCCTTCACTTTTGCGCTGTTTTTGGCATTGAAAAACCCAATATGTATTATAGAAATACTAACTGGAAAACAACTTAAGAAATTATATTTTTAATAAAACAAAAAACTTGTTAACTATTTAATCGTTAAAAAATACATGTTTCATCAAAAATTGGAATCGTTTTCAGAGGTTTACCCAATACCTGGCATCAAGCAATAGCAGTTTTCAACTGAGCAGTTTCCTGGATAAGAGCGGAGTTCAAGGTAAGACTTTTTTTGCCGCTCATCACTCATTACACTTTCCAATTAAGCGCACTTCATTACTTACTAACTTTCGACTGTTAATAATTAACAGCACGATTAACACTGTCTATAAATAAAATAAATAAATACAAACAGGTACAAATGAACGATTCTCAGCGCAACATTTTTTAATTACTGCATGAAATTACGGCAGATTTACTAAAATAATATATATTTTTTCTTTTAAAAGGGATGCTGAATGTAAGACCTGGTAAGTTTAACAACGTATTTTTGTGTGTGATTTTCTGTATCTCGTTGATTTTGTTTTCTTTTGTTTGTGTAGTGAAATGTCTTGCTTTTATCTTGTCTTTCATAACTAGAGTGCACATTTTTCATGTCCATAAAAATGTTTTTTTTTGTTTTAATTTAAAGTTTTCAGCTATTCTAATTGAATGAAATAATTTCTAGGCTACGACATGTCGCCTTTCATTAGAAGATACGCTAGGTACATTAATGAGAAGGCCTTGTCCTACAGAACGGTCGCCTTCGACTTTTGCAAATCCAAAGGGTAGGTCTCATTTTTTAAGGACTCGAATATCATTTTACTAAATTATTATTGAAACTTACTTTTCTTACTTTAAAATTAATTTAAAACATCTACTTAAAATCATAAAAAATACAAGATGTTGTTAAATTAATTTGAAGCCAAATTGCTTATGAGCAAGTAATGCTTCCGACTGAAAAATCGTTTAATGTTGATATTTTAATGGATTAGACTTACTAAACTAAGTAAGGTGCAGTGGGGCAAGTGCGGACCAGTTTTTTGCAAGTTTGACTTTCAACCCATATACCTATCTTTAATTTCATATGTAATAACTTTACATTTATACTCGTAAATATCAGATAGATAGATGACTTTATATTCTTTAATTAGCATTGGTCAAAACACAGATTTCACTTAAATATTTTCAGAATATTGTAAAAAATGGACACTACTCCGCACTTTCCCCGTAAACGGGGCAAGTGCGTACATTCCCTTTTATAAGGCATTGAAACATATTTCTTATGTTATGGCGCTAGAGCATAGTTATTCAGCAAGGCGACTACAAAATTCTTTTTTCCGCATTAAAATATGTTAATTTGTTTATCTACTCCCACTCAGAAAGTAGCCATTTTCTAAACCGATTTGTGTGCTGAAAGTACTCACTTACAACACTGTGCTTAAAGTAAAACTAACATCTGATAATGTTGGTTGCACTGCCAGTGGCGCATGCGCACCGTGAGTCAAACATCTCAAGCTGCGTCCACATCAGCTCCGATTTGTATACTTGTTTCCAAACATGTACGCAAAAATAGACGCGGCAAATATGGCTGCCACTACTGCTGCTTAACATGACTTCATAAAAATGCTTGGAGGATGGATAGTTATAGGATTGAGAATAACCGAGTAATACAGAATTTTTTCAGCCAAGTGAAGCACAAATCGGAGCAGATGTGGACGCAGCTTTAAGTTCAATTATTCCACGCGACGACTGATAATTAAGTTTTCATAGTCATTACGTTGTAAATTTTGTTTGTGGCTTTAATTGTTTAAATTCTAATTTTTGTGGTCGTAGATAAAGCATAGTACGCAACTGGAGTTGTAATTAGCACTTTCCATACTCTGTGAAATGCGCACTCGCAACTTTTCCACAGGGTGAGTAAAGTGCTATTTACCACTCACGTCACGTAATATACTATGAAGAGTTACTCTTAGTTAAATAAAACGCTAATACATTTACTTCAACGAATGGTCTGCACTTGCCCCAAGTACACTATTTTCGGGGCAAGAGCAGAGCAGTGCATTTCCGAATAAATTTTAAAGCCACGATAACTTTGATTTATTTAAAATAAATGTTTATCTCTGTTTTTTATTTACCAAATAAAATCGCAATGATCTGTTAAAAACAATAGGAAATATGACACTTTTAATGGTGATAGTAAACTTTCGCAACCACTTTCACATATGGTCGCATTTTGATATAAAAATGAAACGTCCAACCAGAATGGCTTTGGAATAAATAGGGGTCTTGTACGCACTTGCTCCATGTACGCACTTACCCCACTCCACCTTAATTTTTAACAGAATTTAAAGCAAATTGTTTATCATCTCGGAAAAAACAGGCTTAAAAAATACAACTTTCAATAGCGATAACTTTCGAACTAAATGACATAGAACATTTTTGATTGAACGTTTTCGCTCAGCATGAAGTTCTTAATCGTGGTCCCAGAATTGATCACTTACTTTTGAATCACCCTGTATACACAAATTTGACGGATGAAATTTCCGCAGAAATGAAGAGGGCTCGGCTCTAAGAACAATGCACGCCGAGAAACTACTGAAAACGATTCCGTCGCTACAAAGTCAATTGGACGCTCTCTTGGAATTCGACTGTTCGGCGAACGACCTCACCAACGGCGTCATCAACATGAGCTTCATGCTCCTCTTCCGAGATCTAATCAGACTCTTTGCATGCTATAATAATGGTATTATTAATTTATTAGGTAACAACTGGCGGAAAATCCACCGAGCGAGTATAGTTGGAAATTTAATGCATTGAACTTTTAGAGAAGTTCTTCGACATGAACAAGAAGCAGGGCAAAGAGGCTCTGGACATTTATAAAAAGTTTCTGGTGCGAATGGACAGAGTTAGCGAATTCCTTAAAGTGGCTGAGGTGACTTGCAATTCGCAATTATATAGTGTTGATGGTTTTCAATATAGGGAACGTTTTCCAGAATATCGGCATAAACAAAGGTGACATTCCGGACTTGACGAAAGCGCCCAGTACGTTATTGGATGCCCTCGAGCAACACCTGGCCGCCGGCGAGGGGGGTAAAAAATCGTCGACGTCCAGTACGCCGTCACAGAACGCGAGGTAATTCGACACCCCCATTTCGTTCCGTTTTTATTTAAGCCTGTCCACTTACACGTTTTCGTTTCCTTTTGTTTTTGGTTCGATATTTATTTTGCACACATGAAATAAACAAACAATCGTGTAGCAATCAGAAGAACGTTCGCTCGGCTGTAACCGCTTTATCTTCCACCAGTACAAGCTTCGGAACGGTCGTGGCCAACGGCCGTATCGATAATGTCAACAGCATCGACGAAAGTCTTAAATTGCAACTGCTTGCCGAAGAGGAAGCGGCCATGAATCAATTTAAAGTAGTAAAAAACTGTACTTTGTCGTCGTTTCCTTAATAGCGCTTGCGTTTTTAGACTAAATTAACCAACTCGCCGCCAACGACGGCCAATAATCCGTTCTTCAGCAACAACCAGAACCAGAGCGATCCGTTCGCTGGCAACGCTGATAAGAATCTTCAGCATGTGAACGGCGGTGCGAATAGTACTTCGAGCGGAACCAGACCGTCCGACGATCTTCTGCTGCTGAACAATCCTTTCGTGGATGCATTCTCTGGCGCTGCTGCACCGCAAGCTCCGTCGCAGAACGTTGCATTCCAATTGCCCGTTCTGCAGCAGCCCAATAACATTAACGCATGGGTGGCTAACGGAAACGGTTTGTCTCCTCTGCTCTGTGTTCATCTACTTTGATGCTATTTTTATATTTTGTTTTCTCCATGCAGGATATACTACACCTAGTAGTACTCTGTCAAACGGAGGCTCTTTTGTTTCCGATGTTAATTTCCAGAGCGTGTTTGGAAACACGGAAGTTAAAAGTAAGTTGCATCAAAAGAATTGTCTATTTCTACGCAGGGCTTTCAATTAATTTTCACATTCTTTGTTTTCACATCAAAACTAGTTGCTTTTTAATTTGAGACTAAATATTTATTTTACTAGGATGTTTTTCAATGAAAAATTAAATATGTAATTACATAATTAAATTAATATTTTAATTTATGTCAAAACTATTTCTCACATACACAAAATCAACAGAAAACGTTTTCTCTTTGTCCTTACGTGATGTTTCCAATATCGACTATATACAGGGTGATTTTTTTTGACCGTCCATTAAAAGTATCTGAAGAACTAGCCAACCAAAAAATTTGATTTTTTTTATACAACTAAGGGGGGATGATCTATTAATGGAAAATATTTTCATTGTTGTAGCACTTCCGGTAATACCGGAAATTGATACAAGCTTCGGAATTTCAAATGGGATCTCCCATGTACCATTCTTGAATTATCGCAATTTATTCGAATTTATTGCTCATTTCCGGGTCTTAGAAAAAAAATTTCTTTCATTTTATTTTAGATTTAGGAAAAAAATAAAAAAAACAGGGGTTGCCATTTAAAAAAATCAAGTTATCGAGTTTTTAAATATTTTTTTTTCGAATTTCATTTTGAACACCCTGTATACTAAATATCTGGATTTTAACTATTTGTGAGCATACACTGGTAAGTAATGAAACGTTTGCAAAAAAGAAAAATTTATTTGAAGTAAAAATGTTGAAGTTATGAATTTTTTTCTAAGACCCGGAAATGAGCAAAAAATTCGAATAAATTGCGATAATTCAAGAAGGGTACATGGGAGAAAAAAAAATCTCTAGTAAAATCTTCATTAATCTTAGTAAGAAATCAAAATATGCAAAAATAATTGCATGGTCCCATTTAAAATTTTAAAGCTTGTATCATTGAATCAATTTCCGGTATAACCGGAAGTGCTGCGATTATGAAAATATTTTCCATTTTCCATTAATAGATCACCCCCCCCCCCCTTGAGCATATAAAAACGAAATCAAATTATTTGTTCAGCAAGTTCTTCAGATTCTCTTAATGGACGGTCAAAAAAATCACCCTCTATAAACGAAAAATCGACTTAAGTTAGTTGTCCTCTTTTGAAAGTTAAAAAATACCAAATTTTTTTTTCGGTTTCTTTATTTGATATAAAAATTTACCTCTTTTTCCAGTATTATTTGATACTTCTCAAGTACAAGAATAATATCGTTTATTTTTACTTTTCAATTTTTAAATAATATATAATTTTTGAAAAAATGTTGTTCCATGGCCGACAGTAATCTCAAAAGTATCTTGAAAAGGAAGGTCTTTTGCGTGCCAATTCAACTCATATATTAAAAAGTTCTATAAAACAAAAAATGGCGGATGTTTAAAAAAACTGAGATATCTGCAAATTTTTTCACATTTTTTTTTCTTGTTATAATCTTATATTAAACGCGTTTAAAGTTTTTCCCGTTAACAACTGCGTGAGCTAAGAGCGCACGCGCATTAGCTCGGCTATTTTTATTAAGTTAAGCACTAATTTAACTTCTCTTTCTATTACTTTACTCTAACTTAAACTAAAAAAAAACAGTTGATTTTTCGAACATGCGCAGTTAGGTCCGAAAAACATCTCAATTCTTAAAAATGTTACAGGAGGTAATTTTTAAAGTCTAAGGACTTAAGAAATGCAAAAAAATTCTTAAATGGACAACCACCTTAAATAATCATCTCTTGAATAAAAATAGGGAAAATAATTTGATACAAGAGGAAAAAATTCGATAAACCAGTATAGAGGCTGTAATAGGCTGTATTGCGAAAAATCGTAAATTCATTAGAAAAATTGAATTCGAATAATTTATAATTTCACAAACTTAAAATAATCACAAATTAGGTGGGAAATAGTTTGGAATCAGAGTTAAAAAAAAATATTGGTTGTGAAAATCAATTGAAATCTCTTGCAAATCAACACATACATATTATTTATATAAGTTTCATATCGTTTTGGGTAAAAGTTTTCCTTTGTTTTCAAGCAGAAAAATATACAGGTTGGCCCAAATAAACTGGCTATATCAAATGTTCTGCTGTCCAAACCCAAAGTGAAGACTTAAAACTGTACATTGTGTAAATAGTTGTGTATATTTCTTTGCTTCATTTCAAATGTCAAAATCCTCTGGTTCATTTAATGGAGTTAAGTCTGCGCTTAGAGAAATGCATGCCTTTTGTTGAGTCTCAAGTGATATACATATTATAAATGTTTATATTCGTTGATGTTTTCCGCAAGCTGCTGATGGCACCTCTTCCAATCCAGCACAATCCTTTAACCCCTTCCTTGTTGAAGACAAGGAGCCCTCCTTGCTTCTTGACATGAGCTCCCCGACAAGTAATCACACCAAACCCCCCATACAGGAAGTACTGAGCTACTTCCAAAAAGACAATAACTTATT
>JARJDY010039940.1:0-11401 GCA_030264615.1 Cypha longicornis
GGCTCGGGATTTAATATTCGCACCACAGCTATAAAATCTTACTTCTACCCCTTAGTCTATAATGTACTATTATTTTTACCTTTAATTTATACGTCGTTCAAAATAATATTATTACGTTTATTGCAATAAAGTGCTTAGATGTAAAAAGTCGTGAAATCTCAACATCTCTTTATTGATGAGATGATTATTGATTTTCCTTCAGTTTGTCACTTGTTGCGAACAGCGAACCGAACCGAAAGCAATAGTCGTGCTCACTCGAACGCTGTGCGAGACGCTCGCTTGCCATGTGAGCGTGTGCTCGGTGTCCTTGGTGTTCGGGGGTGCATTACACAATCTGTATAGAGAATTATCGCGATTAAGCCGCTCCTCTGTCAAATAATAAAAAAATTAACAACATACAGGGAGTTGCGTAATAAATACTGTTCAGTCTCTGTTTATATTTTACAAAGGTATCTACACCTAGATTCTGTTAAGTGAAAGGGTTTATGAATGCGTAGTTCACCAAATTGCGTCTGTTGGACCGAGAACAAAGCTCAACAAAAGAACGAAGTAACTTTATTGTTTAGACTTTAATCTGGTAACTTTTGGACGGTAACCTACCTGCGCGAACGTGCTTTCGCTTATGAGTATCGGGCTGTACCATCCGATTTGTTGATGAGAGTTGCAATTATACAGGGTGTATCTAAACAATTTGTACTTTTTTTTACAACATTTTTTTTCTACTAAAACGATTTTTATGAATGCAATTTGCGTAGCAAATTTGGCCGGGTCTCTAGTATAGCTACTAATATTGTTAATTTTTATTGTCATAAGGCCATAAGGTTGTTTGTTCTGCGATTATTATATTATAATATTGATTTGCGCATATTTAAGTTAGTTGCAACAAAATGCTCACGAAAACAAGTCGCATTCTTATCGCTCATAAAGCTCGCTCCTGCTTATCTCGCACAAAAAATCACGCACTAGATTATTGGAACACCGGCAAACTCTTTGGTATACTCCGCCACGCCACAACCTTCAACACTTAAGACTGAAAAAGTTACGGTACTTTGTTAAATCAGATAGAAGCTGTTTTAAAAGCACGTCTCCTCTCACAATTATCATCCGATCAAAATGATATTTCACACCTTACTCCGGCACACTTCTTGGTAAGAAGGTTGTTAATAGCCGCGACAGACCCATCGCTGAAACATCCACCAGAAAATCGAAGGTCAGTGTTCCTCATAATTCAAGCTGTGGTACAGAGATTTTGGACCAGATGGACAAAGGAATATCTGAACCAGCTGCAACAAAGAACCAAGTGGACAACCGATTCCAGCGATGTCAAACACGGATGTTTTGGTCCTCTTAGCCGACGAAAATGCTCCACCTACGTCGTGGAAACTGGGCCGAGTCTGTCCCACACATCCAGAACCTGACGCGAACGGAAACGGTTGAATTGAAGAGACCCGTGACAAAACTAGGAGTTCTGCTGAGTCAATGACGAGCAATTGCAACTTGTGACATCCTTTTATTATAAGATAAATGTCCGAAACATTAGACAATGGAATTTATAGGACCAATTTCAAGAAATTTATTACAAACACCTATAGAAGACCTATAAGTTCAGATGTAATTATTAATTTCCATTCTGCGCACACCTTTAGCACTATGAAAAACATTATAAGCGAAATGGTTGTTGTTGCGAAATTGTTTATTTTAATGGCAATTTCTTCCATCTTAAAAACTTAAATTTTCTCAAAATATTGCTTGTTCAAAACAATTATCCAATTTCATTTGCCAGAAGAAATTTGAGTCAAATTTATTATAAACATAAGAGTCCACAACAACTAATACCTCCTAATAATAATGAAGTAGCGTCAATGCAAGCTGACATTTATTTTATTAAATTTATTATAATAAATTCGTCTCTTATGGACCTGCGAAAATCTTGGGCACGCCCAAAGCTAAGATTGTTTTTTATTATACTTTACGTTTTCTTGGTTTTAGGATTGGAAATCATAAAAATGATAGTAAACCACATAATTCGAGAATACCTAGTCGTTCGGCATTATTAGAACATCAAATAAAAACTGATCACGTCTTTAATTTTGGTACTATAAGTGTTTTGGACAATGAAACTTGTTTATCTAAAAGACTTTTATCCGAATTTATGTTCAGCATTGTGCCAGTTAACAATGAAAATGACACAGAATATCTTAGTATTATTTATGATTCTTTAATTCCACACTGCAAATCACAAAACACTGTTTCGTATTGACATCTTTCTTTAAATTAACAAACAAATTCTAATTTCAATAATATATTTCCATTTTATATTTTATTTAAGTTTTTTTTTACAAAACATTTTAATATCATTTTTATTTTAAAGAAGCGCATCCGTTTTTAATTTCTGATTTATTAATATCCAGGTATCTATTTTTCTATATTCTATAATACTACTAATATTCTATATTCTATATTTCTATATTTTATTCTATTATATAATTCTATAATAATACTACTAATGCAAGATAATACTACTAAAGCAAGACACATGGTCTCATCTTAAGAAAATTCTAAAGGAGCGCTCGAATTTCGATAAATCGTAAAAAAGTTGAAGGCTTCCAAGGCTATCTCCTCCTAGAATTAAAGAGCTCAGAAAAAATGGGTCAAACCATAGCAATAGGCTGAAGGTATGTCTCTGGGATAAAGCAATTTCCAGCCAGATATTTCCATAAACATGGTCCGAAATGAGGTTTCAATCGAGTACATGATTTTTCATCAAAGTATGGTGAAAAAAAGAGACGTTTTTTCAGTTTCCGATCAAATGATAATAGAAAATTTCAAAAAAAAAAACTACATATAGGATCATATAAAGATTTCCAACTTATTCGCCCTTTTTAAATTTAAAACTCTGCTATTTTGTATCTTAAAAAAAATGGTAGACCTTAAAACTGCAACAAAAAGTAATTTTTTTAAAAATTGCTTGGTCAGAGACTAGAAGAGCCACAGAAAAATTTCAAATTCAAAGTGTGTCAAATACCACTTTGAAAATAGCCATTTTCATGAGTTTTTTTCATACACTTAGATCTTAAATTTTAAGATGAGACTTATATTGGTCGATGCGCTGACTCTTACTCTACCAGACAAAAGTGTTTAGAAAAGAAAAACTCAAATGCAATTGGATGAAAACAAAAATCCAAAGCATCCTGTACATTTTTTCGCGCCAAAATTGCCAGCAGTGTTTGCTTTGTATCTCATTAACTCGAAAAGTTGCAATCGGATAAAGAAATAGTAAAGACAATAAGTTATTACCACTAATAGTGAATAATAATCCGAACACGAACACCAAGCCCGATGGACAAACCTTTCTAATTAAATTCGGCACGGGCTTTTCGATTTAAATCGAAAATTCATATGTCGATATTTAAAAAAAATTGTTAAAGTGACAATGAAAATATTGTAGATATACGTTCGATGAGCTTTACGAGAGATTTATAGCTAAAACTGACTTATAGCTGGTATTCAACGACCGCAAACCAATTGAAGTGGGTTAATGCCGATTATTCTTCAGGTAGGTGCTATGAACATACGATGTCTTTTAAATGTTTCAGAAGTTCCCCTAAGCTAATTTAAATGTTGAAAAATAGTTAAATGAGGCAAAAATTGTTTGCCAATACATAAAATCGCGACTAGCACCGCTTCTTTTATCCTAAATTGGCTATTTAACGAGATGACCGAAAACCCAAATTCGTGTTTTTCGGGGTCTATTCTGAAAGAGTAGCACAGGTAACCCGAAGTTAATTGGAATTCAATTAATTTATCTAGAGTTTTTAATATAAATTCATTTTTCCCGGGCAATTTAACGAGTTGACCGGGGCCTTCGCAATAAAAACTGTCGAATAGAATACAATTTCGCGTTTTTAGGGTGTATTTGGATGAAGCATCATAGGTAACCCTAAGTTAATTGGAATTAATAGGAACCGTTGCTCCTACGGAAAAAATAGCTGCTTGCATATTAGGGGAAGTAAATGCTCGATTTTTTAATTGAAGGAGTTAAAAAATAGCTATTTGCATACTAAGTCAAGTAAATTCTTGATTTTTTTATTGTAGGGGCGAGTTGGTTCCAGAGCCACGGGCGAGAGAACCATAGATTCTGAGGTAAAAAATGCATTTTCTTCACGTGGTATGCATATTATTCTTCCGTCAACTTAATGAAACTTCCATTAAATCAAATTTACTTATTCTAATGTAATTTTATATTCAGCTCAACTGGCAAAATCGCGCAAAGTGCGGTCAAATATATTCATATTTGCCCTCTTTTTGTTCATTTTTGACCTCATATTTCGTATTTGCTCTCTTTTCTAGGAGGTCACATAGCTGCAACTGTTTTTTTCCAATTTGAGTCAAAAATATCATAGGAAAATGCTTTTTTCAGTCAAGTTGACAGAAAATACGATTTCGTGGTTCTCAGGGTCTATTCTGAAAGAGCATCATAAGCAACTCTAAGCTAATGGTAATTTTAAAAAATCTGGAGTTTTTAATGAAAATTTACTATTTCCGGGCTATTTATCGCGTTGGCCGGCGCCTTCACATTAGAAAACTGTCGAAAAACTGGGGTTAGGATGGCGAGAATTCTCGCTTAGATAACCCATACACTATACTTATACATCCAGGAGGGCGGAGCCCCACTAGCTTATAATAACCACAGCATTTTGAGAACTTTATACCATGCATTTTAAATTATATTATAGACCCTATGGCTTTGTTGGTTTTTTATATTTACTTCTTGATATAACTATGGGTATATTATACGAGTATAGCCCATTTCGTCACTACTCCCTTTTTTCGTTATCACTGATTTAATTTTTGCTGCGGGTTTATTGGTATTAATTAATCATGTTAAATATAACATCCTTTTTTGGTTTGTAATATAAGTTCTAGGTACGTTTTTTACAACTATGTTGTTCGATTTTTAGTCATAATCGGTTTTTGTGTATTTTTCCTAGCTCTGATGATGATAGAAACTCTAACGAAACGTTAGCATTAAAGAACTGCTTTTACAAGAACAACCTACCTGCATTGCCAATATAAAAAAGTTTTTCTTTAATTTATAGGGTTGTTCCATTGCTTCGTCAATTTTATTCTAACCTATTTTTTATTATTTATTAACTCATGCCAAATCACCCTGACCAGTTACTCGATTGAGCAGCACGTGCAAATAATAAAATTTTATTACCAAAATAAATGTTCGGTAGACACCGCCAAGATCGTGCGATTTAACCCCACTAGATTTTTTCTTGTGGGGTTTTCTAAAGTCGTGGTTCTATGTCATTAGGTCTCAAACGCCTAATGACCTTAGGGCCAACATATCTCGGGCCACCTCCCAAATTCAGCCGGATCTATGCGGCGGAGTTGTAGAAAATTGGACCACTTGGATTCGGGAAACCGTGAGAAGTCGCGGCGAAAATTTAAAAGATGTGGTATTCTATACAAAATGGCATACATGAGCCATTCATTAAAAAAAATAATTTTGATAATAACTCGAACACAGCTTCTTTTATTTCATATTTACATCGACCCGTCCTTATTGAAAAACTCTATATATAAAGCTTAATGTTAAGATTTTAATTTGTGTTCATGTTGTTGACAATCAAATGTTGTAAACTTGGTGCTCGAGATTTTAATTTTAGTTTAGATTGAGTTTATAATCGCGGAAAATTCAGCATCGGTTCTGAGTTCAGGCCCTTGTGGTTATAACTGAAATAATTAGTTAAATTCCTAAACGGCCAGGTGCCAGGTACAATAATAAATAATAATAATAATTTGAAAAAAAATAATCAAATATAACCTTAATGTATCAAACAACTTGATACACCCTGTATACTATCAAATAGTACAGTATAAACACCACTTGACACACCCTGTATAATACAAACGCACAAACGCTGTATAATATAAACGCACTACAAACAAACTATTGAAATTCGTCTTTAAATACAAAATGTGCCTCCTGAATTTGCAATCAGCCCTTATCTTGAAAACCAATTAGCTAAACTATGACTTTAAGTCGTGACGCAAGCAATGCTCAATCGGCAAAAACGCTTTTTCCGGAAAACGGATGTCCGATGCCTATTCAGGGTGTCGCCCTCGGTGTGCACGGTGTCCTCGGCGTCGTTAATGATTGATACGCGGCAAATATGAGCCTGCTGGCCTGGACTATCTCGCACGATAGCTTCGTCTAATTCCCTTCATCGATGACGTTTGTCTTCCAGGCAACAATTCCGGACGGACTTCAACTTAACGGTTGGAGGACTCCCAACTGAGAGAATTAATCCTCGTCACGTTTGCTAGCGGAAAATAGCGTTGTAAATCCGGAAGGCCAGAGCTATATCAGATGAACTTTGGACCACCAAAATTCTGAATGCTCAAACGATATCCAAAAAACCAATCCCAAAAAACTTAGTCCTAACCGAAAAACCAGTGTCACACACTGGTCACAACGACCAATTAAAAATGAATCAATCAAACGAACACAATAATTACTAGGATTTATGCAGAGATCTTCCAAACGGAAAATTGATGCCACATTACACAATCAAATGCAACAAAAGACAGATTTATCTTATCTCCACGTGGTTTACGAAAAAGCATACGCCGATAGGCGTCGGTAGACAGTCAAATCGGAAAGATGCAAGACCTCTTCAACGACCCGTAATTGAAACAACTTATCATTTGCAATACACAAGAACGCAGACGCACAACCCTCAATAAAAAAACAATTGATAAAATGCATACAGCTTGCAGCGCAGAGTCGGACTTCACGGAAATTGACCACTCTCTTTCGCCCTTTCTAACACATACGTAAACAGCAGAACGCTCCGAATTCCACACTGGCTTAAACGAGACCTGGACCTTGCTCAAACTTGACTTACAAAAGTTCAACACATATGCGAACCGGTCAGACATGTATGAATACTTTACTTTAAATTTATACTGAATATTACTTTTATCCCAGAAAATATATTACTTTGGTGTTATTAATATTGTTTCAATAACCAAAAAAATTTTGAGCGTTACACATCCCTCTTTCCCGGGGAAAAGAAAAGAATTTGTTAACATATAAAATTTTTTCTTTTCAACCCAATCCTAAAACATTTGCACAAAATCTTACTCTTAAACACGTTGCCTCGTAGTATAAAACTGTGCCGTGAAAAACTTGGACTTTAAATTTGAATTTGATTAACTGACCTAATTAAAAAAAAATACAACATTTCAACAAAGTTACTAACAAAAACATTAAACATAGGACACACGATATCTCAGGAGCTCTCGCTTGTATAAGACCAACTAAAATTGTTAGCGTAGAGAATCATCAGCGACATCGTCCTCTTTCAGTAAGCTCTTCATCCCCCAAATAGAGATGAATATCCTTAATATGCCAACGGCTCAAACGAACACTATTTAAATCGACCAGTTCTACTACTAACGGAGAACAAACTTGAGCTACCCTGCACAAAACTTGCTTAGGTGGTAACTTCGCTGCGAAACTAGCGGCAGCATTCTACAATACAAAATTACGCTTCCACACCAGATTACCTACTTCGACCTTAACGCTTACGTAAATTATAATGACGTTCATTTTTCTTATAAGCGGAATCTAACGCGACCTTGACTTTCACGAGAAGTGCTGATAACGACTTATCAGCACAATCTTCTCATGATAATCCGTAACATTGGCATCGTCAATCACGAACTCATCCTTATTAATTCGTTGATACACCCGCCCCGAACGGGTAGTCTCTCCCAAACACGAGTGAGTTAGGGGTATATCCGTTGACGGAATGAACAGCAGAGCGAATTGCGCTACCAAAGCGAAAGATATCTTGATCCTAGTCCTTAACGGCCTTATCACCTAAACAAAAACGAATAGCCGTCCTTATAACTTGGGGTTAATAGCGCGCATTAAAGCAAAGTTTCTTAACTTCATACGATGCTGTCATAGTTTTAAATTGTTTACTGATAAATTGAGTCCCATTGTCGACCATTACTACTTGCGGCACACCAAACATAAGAAAAGCCGGATTCTCAACAAATCTGCAAATTTCAGGTGCTGTTGCCTGTCTAAGTGGCCGGGTTAAAACAAACTTAGTAAACCAATCTGCCATAACCAACAACCAAGCAAACCCTCTCGATGAACGAGGAAGCGGACCCATTAAATCGGAAGAATCAATTTAAACGGGATGATCAACGCATTTAGGGGTGCCCATGAGACCGGCTCTTGCCGTATATGGCACCTTTTGCTCTTCACAAATCACACAATTTCTGACAACGGTACACATCATTCTTCATATTCGGCCCAAAATAACGATTAATAACTTCATGAAGGATTAAGCAAAACCGAAATGAGTGTCTTCTCTAAGAATGTCTTCTCTGCATTCACGAGGCACAACTACTTTCCATTCGACGTAGTTTACAGGTATTTTTGCGCGCCTAGGCACAAATTAATACACTTGATCACCCTTTACACGCCTGTCAGGAAATTTGTCGGCATTTTGCAAAATTCTATCCCGTTTTCGAATGTACCACTCATCTGCTATCGGCTCTACAATTTTAAAACCACAAGATACTGACGGAATTCTCAAATGGGCGTCTGGAACACAGTTAAACGCGGCCTTACGATGAATTAAGTCAGAATCGTACTGGGACAACCGTAATGCCCATCGAGCTAAACGACTGGTAATACACTTTAATTACGCTCTGCGCGCGTCAAAGTACGACATGTTCGCCGCCTTCATGTTGCTGCGTCTACACGGATCCAACCCCTACGTTAGATGCGTCAGATTGAACGACAAATTCCAAATCAAATCAGGGAGATGACAAAACCGGCGCACTAGTTAGCGCGTCCTTAATTGCTAAGAACGACTTCTGCGCTTCATCATTTCACTCAATTTGCTGACGTTTTTTCCTACCCTTCAACAGTGCATTTATAGGCGCGGTAATTTCAGAAAAATTATGTATAAACCGCCTATACCAAGAACACAAACCCATAAACCTTTTCACTTCGGTAGCCTTCGAATTAAGTTGAGGATAATTGACCATAGCGTCTAGTTTCTCTAGATCAGTACTAATGCCATTTTATGAGACCACAAAACTTGAATATTTATAAGACTCTTTACAAAATTCACACTTTTTAGTAATTACCGTTTAATTCGCACCCCTTAACCGACGAAAAACTTCCTCTAACGCCCTAACATGGTCGCCAAAATTATCATTACCAATAATTATATCATCCAAATATACAAAAATATTTGGCATTAGCTTTTCGCCGAACACCCGGCCCATCAACCATTGTTGTGTTTGGGCCGCCTTGTAAAGACCAAAAGGCATAACGTTAAACTCCAACAATCCCCTTCCAGGGATGACAAACGCGGTCTTCTCACGCAAGGACTCCTCTAGAGGTATTTGCCAAAAAGCTTTTTCCATATCAACGCTAGATATAAATTTTGCATTGGTCAGTCTTGACAAAATATCGTCTAACAGCGGTGGCGGATATGCATAACACTTAGTCACGGCATTCACGGCCCAACCATCGAAACAAAAACGATATTCACCTGTTTTCTTTTTAATCATAACTGCTGGGGAGCTTCAGGGGCTTTTTGACTCGCAAACAACACCTAGTCATAACATTTCGACCACAGCCCCATTCAAAAACTTACGGACATTCGGAGATATCTAATGATGTCTCTGCTTAATTGGGTTCGCGTCACCGGTATCATTAAAGTGAGTAATTACATGGGTTTTACCTATCCCGTGCTGAGATAAACTTTTGAATAGATTAATTACACGAAGAAATTCATTCTGTTGATGATTATTTAAATGATCCGGTATCACAATTTTTTCCCCCGCGTCCGCTTGTCTTTCAATCTGGGTGCTAGACCGATCTTCTACACAACAACCTGTAGGAGTTTCTTCGCTACTACGCGGATTTTCAAACGGAACTAACTAAACATTCTTAAACAAATCCACATTCAAACCAAAATAACGCAAGAAATCCATACCCAAAGTTATATGTTGTGCTAGATTACTTAAAACTGTAAAACCAAAAATACCGGTAATACCGGCTAAACCAAACGTAATGTTAACCTGCTCACTCGAGCTCAAACAACCACTGCCCAACACGCGCAACCGGCTATTGGATGGAGCAACTGAACTAACTACGTCAGGAGATAATACACGCCTAAACGACTAATAAACCACTGAACAATTCCCCCCTGTGTCAATTAAACCACTGACCACAGTGCCACCTACCAACAAATCAACGCAAGGCCTTTTATAACCAGATTTAAAGCAAAACGAAACTTCGGAAAATCTGGACTGACAAACTTTAGGCACGCAATTAAAACTTTCAACGATTTTATTAACAGAAATTGGGGATTTACTCCCAGTTTAGTGAATATACAGGGTGGTTCAAGCATCCTCTCAAACAAAGCGCGAACTTTAGCAATTCTTAATTACCAAAGCCTATTCCAACAAAGCTGCATCATAATTGAGAGGATGAAACACTTATTTAAGGGCCAACTCAGACCAATTACGAAAAGCTGCCCGCTTCGTGCGGAACCACTGCGAGGCATCACCCTCAAGCAAATCATACGCGAACGCAAAAAGTTCGCCAACTGTATAACCCCTGGTTACCCGAACGTTTTCCACCCTCTCCAAGAAATCGGCCGCGCTTTCCTCATTCACCCCAGAAAAGCTACAGCCCCAACTGGAGACTGGTATCTTGGACTATAAAATGCGACGACTGGATTTCTGTATCGACAGAATACAAGTTTTAGTAGATTGAGCAACTGGCTCTTTTTGCTCACTCTCGCACTCACTCAAACTTGATTCAAACTTGATTCGCTATCACCCAAGTTTTGCGCTACTTTCAGCCCTTTGACCACTCTATTCAAAGCCTGAATTCCGCTATCTAATTCCGCTACAACAACAGCGAATCTCTCGGTCACTTAGCGCTTACTGCTATGGAATTTTTCAACTTCTTCAGGTGCCGGGTCAACAGGAACCAACCTTGATACTCGTGACGTAACCTGCCTAATTCTCACACGGAGCTTCGACTCACGGAGCGTCGAGCGACTGCCAGGAAATGATCGAACAATTAAATCCGAAGCAGAAACAGACTCATTCAAAATTTTTCAAAATTATTTCATTAAATGCCTGATGAATGTCAGGCACCGAACGCAACAACTGCCTCAACAAACATCGTAACTCCGCGACCTTCTCCAGCGTCTTACCAGAACCGCGAACTTTATTTAAGCTCAGACAAAAGTTCATGTTTCAAAAGATGTTCAACCCTAAACGTCATATTGAGTATTGCTTTTACAAATGGCGTTTATCAAAATCGACCAACTGATGAAAA
>JARJDY010040020.1:0-11205 GCA_030264615.1 Cypha longicornis
AACGGTATGTTCAAGGGACGATTGTTAGCTACAATGCATTTTTCCTATCCTTTGTACTTTGCCAGGGTTGGACTTGCCCGGGTATCCAGGAGTCCACCGAAATAGGGGGCAATGACGAGTAAGAATTGGGGGCTGCATATGTAAACAAAAAAGCACACTCTGTCCGGATTCTAATATGATCAGTACGACTCTGTGCAATAATAAAATTGTAACGTTTTATTTGAACAGCCGACAATCTGCAAAGTCGAATAATAAATAATTGAAAAATGAAACGACATTGAATCCGGTGCTGATAGTGATTCACCTATACATGCATGGTTCAGAAGCACAAAGCGAACGGAAGGGTTGTTTTTTTAACTTCTGCCTCGAACGTATGTGCGAACTTCGGCAGTATCGAATGCGAGCTGAGCTTCTCGCTTTCACGCTACTTCGAAGCAAATATATGCGAATTTATCTGTCATCTGTTATACAGCGATGTGCAACGGTTATATGAAAGTACTTGCTTACTTTTATTGCCCCATAAATAAGAGACAAAGACACATTTAAAACAATTAAGCGGGAGCCAGATCGGCCGTTGGTAAACTAACCAGAACAAAATGCCAAACGGTCAATGTTCAGAGTCGTATTTAGGACGACTTGATTCTAGACGCTAGTCCTATGTGGGAGCACTCTGACGCGTGTTATTTTAGAAGTAAATTTGAAGAAGATAGCTGGTGGCAAGCCGTAAATAAAAAAGCATCATTTACAAGGAAAATATTAGCTTGGAACGCGACTTAATTAATAGGAGCCGGTTTCTTATTTTATAGCTGTTAATCTTTTACTTAACAGACCCATTATTTTTCAAAAATTATTTAAGCAGGGTGTCCGAATCTTGAAGCTTTTTAAACACGAATCTAAATTCTTCGATAAAGCAAAATCATAAAATAAAATTGCAATTGAAATTAGCTCTAACATAACAATCGAAGGGGGAGATATTGGAATAATAAAGTGCTAATCAATTGCGACTTCAATGAAACAATAAAGAACCTTGGAAATTACGCATGACGTCATATGTTTGTTATGAAGTTTATGAAATAATAGGCATTTTCCGAACGAGAGAACGTATGGCTGTGAACACCGACACCGTCGTGTGTGGCGTGAAAGTTTATGAGAGGCGTGCATTATAGGGATCGACGACGAGTTAAATGTAACAGAGTTTGCAGAGTTGCAAATATCAATTAGAATAATTACCAAATGTTGTTGGGCCGTAGACTAACGCACAAAGCCTGTAACAATTAACTGACGAGCGCCATGACGCGTGCAAGAGTACACAATTTCAACATGCAAATCATTACTAAATTAGATATGTAATTTGCTTTGCAATGAACCCGATACAATATATAATTGAACCGTAGGCTGGTTTTCGTTCGCTTCCGTTTGCCCTTTTCTATAAACCAGATATGAAGCTCGCTATGACAACCAAATTGAGTCATTTCACCGAATCAATCTATAATATACGGAGGCAAACGTGACAAACAAGCTAATATTATTTCTATAAGATGATGTAAATGCAGAGCCAGTAAAGCCTTTACTGTTCTGAAAGCCACATTTCTCACTTACACTTTGAATATTGTAACGTATTATACGTGCCGTGACATCAACACCCCATACATTGTTTATGTACATTAGTACATATTTTAGTATCGGGCTTTTATGGCTCTCCTCTCTCGCCATCCGTGCCACGGTCCGTTTTGCATGTGTACACGTTACCTTGTGTCTTGTTTCCACATAAATTTCGGGGTTGCATTATCTAAATCCGCAATCACATTCGGTCCAATTTACCATTTCTATTACAACGTATTGCGCGTTAATAATTAAATTTACGTTATTTATCTTCGGGTTTCCCTTGGAAAAAGCATTCAATAAACGAAAGTACTTTTGCCAAGTGAAAACTGCCATTAGGACAAACTAGCAATCGACTAAATCAATAATTGCAAGCCTCAGTAGTTTTCGCGTTTGTAGTTTACTGTCATCACTTGAAACTACCCTTAGAACTAGCATTAAAGGACCCATTCGACCAACTTTCAACTAGGCTAAATCGTTCCTTCTCATTTATATTTATAATCCCCAAATAACGCTAAAGCGTTTTTTTTTAAGTTGGGGTTCATTAAGCAACAATAAATTTTGCAACAATAATGAAAGTGGATTAAAAGTAAAGGAAAAGTGTTAAAGCTTTCTGCGGCTAATGCTTAAAAGATTAGTTAATTTTATCAGGAGCGTGTCGATATTAAACTTTTATGATTAATAAAGGAGCGAATTTTATACTGAAGAACCAAGAGTTCTCAAATGTAGATAAACGTATAAATGGATCAATCCCTGCGCGATTTGGAAACCTTAAATTATGACCATTTGGAGTGGCTTTAAATATATGACTTAGATTTATTACTGAAATTTGAATCTAACCTTATCAGCACGGTGGTATATTCTTCATAATATAGGTATTAAATAAACTCACCTGAAACAAACAGAAAAAACAGAGTTAGCTATTTAAGGAAAAGAAAAAGTTTCAAGTTGACAAAAACATATTACACAAAATGCTCCTAAGGACAACATAAAAGTGTCGTAAATATGGAAATCGAATGATACTTTTCCCATGTATGTGCATGCATAAAAGACCTTCCATTTGTCTGACGCTCGAAAAAATATTTACTTTGTAAAATACACAAAAGCTTAGGCACAAACAATTTTTTAGCGATATCAAACGCGCAAAAAGCTCGATCGATAAGGTGACAAATAAAAAGTACATCAATCAATTTGTGCGGTCTTCAGATGTTTCGCAATGGCAATAATAAGCAAGGGAAACAATGGGCTGCGATGATGCAATAAGAAGCGAAAAAGGGCGAAACTACGTCGTAAGACGAATATTCCAAGGTTTGCAAACATTTCGGTGAAAATGAACAACCCGGCTCCGAGTATAATGCACCTTTATAACTTTTAGTTTGCTCACTAAAGCCGCTATCCTGAGCGGACTTGCTCATAATTTATGGTCTCACGAGAACCACTTGTAAGAAAATCTTTTAAAAAATACCGCACTAAAGCTTATTTTTAGTCTACATTACAAAAGGTAAAGGATACATTAGCGATATGTTTAGCATATAATGGTTATTTATGTCAAGTGCGTGAAGGGAATTTTTACGCGTGATTGCTCCTTCCGTTTGCCCAACAACTGAGACTTCTTCACTTTTTGTCCGATGGAATTTTTAAATTTACATCAATTCCAAAGTCTTCAGGCGAAGTTGGAGTATATGAAAAATATTGCTGCCAATACCATTACGAGGTTACTTTATAGTTTATGCCTTGCGCCTTTAGAAAAGTTTTTACATATCACATAAAGTTACAGGTATTTTTCCTGGTAAGACCACACTGTATAGTCTTATAAGCCTTTATCGTCGACTATTAAAAATAGTACATACTTTATTTTGACCTTCTTAGTTGGTTGGTTCATACACATTTTTTTAAACTTTTTAAAATTTACGAAAGCTTTATTATAAGTCAATATTGATTATTTTCCATTTTCCTTTCGGAATATTCATTGTTCTCTTCCCGACATCAAAGTTTTTATCCTTCTTAAAATGTCTACGAAAACGGGCTCTAAATAGCGGCTAATGAATATATTTGGACCTGTTTGGCAAAGTTTTTGATTCCAGTTGAGTATTAATGTCCCGAAAGTAGGAAAAGTGGCGCGCTATGCTTGGAAAAAGTGATAAAATCCGACGACGCAAACTTTCCACACGCAAAGTATAACCCGAAGATAAAATATTACGGCAAACGGGCGAGCGAACATTTAAATAAATCGGCTCAATCATTAGGAATTTCCAATCGCTATGCGGACATGTTTTAATTAAAATCATTAAGACAATGGCCGCCGAAAGTTGGTGGCAATTGAGGACTTAAATGCGAATCCCTGGAGCGTAACGGCACTTGTTATGTGGCGAGTTTCCCTCTAGGGAAATGCAATTACATACATAAACAGTTCCGCTATATGTTCGGGCCAGGACTTTTCTTTAAACGCGAGTATACATATCGTACGAAGTACACTACGAACATCAGAGGCGCTCGACTCTGCGCCCACTTACATTCTGTATCGTCAGCATATAGTCTAACTGTTCCCCTAACGCATTGACAATCCTGCTTCAATTCAGGATGGCGAGGATCCGAGAACTTCCGATGTCCGCAGTATATACGGTATACTGTGCACCTCGGACGATCTGTATAAGTCATCTCTACTAGGAATTCACGTTCGTCGGCGTCTAATAAAATTGCAACGTACAATCGAACGAAAATACGCCGCGCTTGAGTGGAAACTGATTAGACCATATCAATTGAGACAGCAAAAGTTCACAGTAAAGATTCTCCCATTCGCCGAGAGTCCGCACCATTTATAGACTTTATTATTTCTTACTTACTTACTTACTTCACTTCATTAAGCCCACGTCAACTTACTTATATTTCTAATTATAAACGTACTCAAACTTCACTCAACCTTAAAATAGCTATCATGTAATGCTGTTATTAAAAGAAAAAAGTCTGTATCTACAACCGAGATCTCGTACCTACAAATATATATGTACTACCTATATGTTGCACCTACACATTGTAATTATTTATAATTAATTACACTTCACAGCAAACTCATTTGCATATTATAAGAAGTAAATATAGTAATGTGCTTTACAGTGGCCTGCTTTTTTCGCTCCTTATGTATACGTCATTGAGTGGTTATGTATATTATTTAAAAAGCAACCCAAACGATTTTATCCCTAACTCGATTCATTAATAGTTAAAGTTGCGGCGTAATTTTAAGAATTTCCTATTCAAAATCACGTTTTCCTCGTAATAAATAAGTTTCCGCTGAAAGTTTCGCGGGCTTCGTGCTCAGCACGCATCACCAACTAGATTAAGGAACTTGTATCTTCCCTTGATGTACTTTATGACGTAGCGAAATAAAAAAAAATTGCAAACTGTGCTTATTTGCGGCGTCATCTTATCTCATCATCTCTTCACTGACAGTTCGATTTCCTTAATCTCAATTATTGAGGGAAAATAGATGAAAAAAAACCGAAATTTCGCAACTTATAATTAAAGGATCATTATAAGACAAGAAATGGATATCTTTCAGGAATCAATAGACTATTAAAATTCCTACAACTTAAATTCTTTTTTAATAATAATTAAGAAGACTTAGGTATCTAAATATACACGCTAATTAATTTGCAACAACACTTCGCGTCGAAGCATCTCGAAGCTCAGAGTGTTCTCATTAAGAATTGCCGTCTTTAATTATTAAAGTCAATTAAAATCAGTTCGCTGAACATCATGAATATACATCTTATCATATTGAAGAAAATATTTTATGCATAAAGGGGGGAGCAATAACCCAACTAACTCTAAGTGTAATACGCCATCAATACACGACGTTGTGTGCAGGAACATACTTTTGAAGCGAACTTTGATATAGCGGAGAATTTCTCGTCTGGTAAATAAGTTTCCTGTACTACATCAATCTTGGGAGGAAACATCACTAGTCCTGCTGTTGGCTAACGATTTTCATAAAATCAGTTTCATTATAAAACTGCGGCAGAACTTTCTAAAGCCACTTACTTGTTTTTTTCCTCAGCGGAGATTGCATCTTACCTTTTTGAATAGCACAAGTGCTTTTTAACAAGTACCTCCCGAAGGTAATTTGGAATCGAAATTGAACGATTGCTGACGCGTTAATAAAGGGAGGAACGAAAACTTTGTTTCCTTCCTTTAATTATAAAAGGACAGATACTCTCTTATTTGAAAAAGTGCGCTTCTTTCCGAGTGCCTAACCTAACTTACGCTTAACTGATTTATCTCCCAACATTATTTCTATTTTAATTTAGACAAGAGTTTTGATTAGAGGTACTCTAAATAGTCTCAATACTTTAATGAGATAGAAGCAACGGAACTTGTGTTTGCGTGCATCAATATGTACAGATTTCGGAAGCGTCTTTGAGAGACCGATAATGACTTCGTCAATTAACTCATAACTACATCATTGAATCTCTTTTAATGTTATAAATTTTCGCTAACGTACTATCTATAACTCTGTACCTGAGTAAAAAAAGGGCCAAAGTCCATATTTACCGTTTTGAGTTAGCGCAAATCACTTTAAATTCAAACCATGAACGGTTTTTTCGTCAAATGAAGTAGTAGTTTTTAATACGAGGATGGATATGATGATGCACGCTGCCCAGAAATCGATGAAACAATAACTTTTTTAATTATCACTGGTAATATGATAATAAGTCAAAATAACGAAAAATGGACTTTGATCCTTTTATACTCAGGTACAGAACTATTAGCTAATATTTCTAAAATACGGTCGGATCTCCTCGTAACTGTGTTAAGCGTGCTCACATTATGGATGGGTGATCGCTGAGTAAAAATCAGCTCTTACATTTTTGTGAACCAATCGGAACATTCCTCGTTTGCTATTTTTGTCTTTATGGCGTTAACAAGAGGCGACAGGAAGCCTATTTCTTTTATAGCAGAGTTTGGTGTTGCAAAAATGGCGGGAATTTAATTGCGAAAAAGAAATGACGATAAAAAACATTTCTTTCACCTTGGATATTTGGTAATAAAACATTTTATTTCGTTGTAAATGGCATAGATTCAGGCCGGAAAAGTACAATGGCTGAAAAGGAGAAGACCCGGTAATTACAATTCATTTGTGGCTAACCCATAATTCAATGTCCTCGCGATCCGGTCGCTGCAATATATTTGCACTCCATTCTTCACAAAACGTTATAATAATATTTATTAATGTCGCTACCTGTTACATTTATTTAAATTATTTCACTCTTCACCTTTTCATATTTATTGAAAATGTTTGAATATTAATAAATGGAAACGTGAAAGATATGGAATTTATTAAGTTTAGTGTAAATAAACATGTAGCACGTTTCTAAAAAGAAGTTTTGCAAATGTAGTTACGCTTGTATTTCGAGTATAACAAAGGTTAATACGTTCGCCCGCATGCCATCAATAATAGTTGCGTTTTGTTTGATAAAGAAATGCATTTGTTACGCCGACCCTAACACAGCCAATGTGAAGGCGCCGGTCTCGCATCAAGATTGCCCATAGAAATGAAAAATTTTCACTTGAGCAAAATGTAAATAGCCCTTGCCTCCACAGTGTTATTTAATACGCCTACGCATGGAATAAAAATAATTTAATAAATTCATATTATGTTGTTAACAAATTGTTATTCCAGACCGGGTCTCATATTGTAACTAAAAGCTTGCGATGTTTATCGTAGCCTGTTTTCCAACTAACTTCGACCCAAGCTCTGGTTCCAGCACACAGCTTAGAACAACGAAAACTTGTTCATTCATGTTTAAATTACCTAGCCTAGGAAAATGATTTTCTTCCTCAAGATGGCTATTCAAAGTTTCGTTCGTACGCTGGATCGCAAATTGCCTCCATGTATACGCGATAATCATAAAGCTTCATTATGTTAGCATTTCACGCTAATTCGGTAAATCGGAACTGTAAATCAGGGTATTGATTAAATATCCTGAATTTAGGTAAATCTTATAAGTAAACGCTCAAGTGACGCAAGTGCTGAAATGTTTTAAAAGCACGAATGATTTGCATAAAATTTATTTTACGCTCCGGTTTCAAACGGTACTTACATAATTAGATACTTATAACAATTTGTTTTCCACAAGGTTTGATCATTAAATTTACTACAACTCTAGTTCGGGCAATAAATCTTTACTTACAACTGTCACATGTTTTCTGACAATAATGTCAAACGAATTATTACGATTTTGTAATAATTGGCCAACCGAAGTGAAATCCTCGCAATGCCTCGACGTAACTTTGTAATTAATTAATTGGCGTACTTTTTACTGAAAGCACCTTTTTGTGTATGCTTCACAATAAAGATGTCTGTTTATCTAGTTTTTCTTTTATTATTGTTCTCGTTTACTTTGCCCATAAGAACTTAACGAAAAAAAGACCACTGACTAAGTGGAGCTATGAAGTTTGGGAAGCAAAAAAAGTTCCCGCACGTAAAAACGAAGCAATAATTAAATGCTAAACCCTGTAGAAATAGGTACATAGACCCTGTCTCCCAATATTTACCATAATTAAAGGACATAAATAAATGAAGCTTAATCGATGAATTATAAGATTAGTCTTGTGTTAGTGGGAAAGGGTTCCCGCGAGACTGCAGTCAAATATCTTAACACTATATACCCTTACCTATTATTAAATTAATAGTAATTAAACTCTCAGTGTCGAGCCTCTGCGTCTTAATGTACGTTTGATTTTGCATTTAATTATCAATGGGCCTTAATGAGATTAGGTGAATCATAGCAAGCAAACGTGATTATTTTAATTAACTCTGGCAAAAATGTAAGGATTATGCGATATGCTCAAAAGAGAACCTGTCGGATTATCGGTGCGAGTGTAAATTGAAAAGGGTTCAATGCGAAACAATACGTAAGTATTCAAAACAAGTTACAGAACTGTCGTTTTTTTTCAGTTTAACCAAGTTCGTAATGACAAGGCTGGTATGTTAGTCTAAGGACTTTTATAGTTAAGAACGAGTTCAAAAGTTTTCGCATTAAAAATTCTTGATTGTGCTGTTTTTCAATTTCTTTATTTCGCTAACTCGCTATATATCTTGAACACGAATATCCGCAAGTACTGTTTTATGCAGGCAAAACAGTTTGAAGCGTAATTTAAAATTAGTCTAATCACCAGCGACTCCTAATCAGATATTTTAAGAAGTTAAAATAAGTTTCATTCGCCACACGCTTTCTCCGAGGACGCGACGGGTCAAACGGAGACGCAGAAATGGAACGGCCCAAAAATTTGTTTTCATTCCAAATCGAATCAAGCCGGATGGAGACGTTTGGAGTGCTTTAAAAGACATAGCTCTGCATTTCAATTAAAATTATCATTCGCATTCTGTTTAACAAATGACGTCAGCTTACCTGCATGAGTTAAAAGGGTGATAACCCCTAACAGCTGGTGCACCGCAAGAAGAGTCATGGTTTCGCGTGTGCTGGTAACTAATTAATCGCAGGTATTCCCCATTTAACTCACTCTATGGAATATGAAATGTACAACACTGACAGCATAATCATCTGCTGCACGCAGCCAAAAAACCGATTGTTTTCCAGAGCGTCCGCCGACGGCACGCACTGGTAATCTCTTTTGCTTTCGATGCTGGATGCAATTTAAACCAAAATCACAATTCTCAATCACGTAACGAACGGCTAATACCGATTTAGTGGGTCATGCTTTAGCCGCTGCCAAAAACGCTTTCGTATTTTTCATTTATTTATGAAATTATTACTTCATTAACGGATTGATTCTTTTCTATATAAGTCAGTGAAAAAATACAAGAAAAATAATCTAGTAAACTTTGTAATGAGAGCTATTCTTAAAGTTCAGAATTGGACCGGAAAATTGTTCGAATTCTTAGCGGGTTTTATAAGTGAAGTGTTATTAAATCGCTGGGATGGTTTCATAAGCGTGCTTGCTGATACACTGAACGCATAACGTGTGCCTGGCGTCGCGACGCAGGTCTGCCGCCGCCAGACGCCCTCTGAGCGATGCTTTTGCAACTTTTACGCCATCTACATTCATGCATCGATCTTTACTCTGATCCTTATGCCTTCTTCCCAGTACGTTCGCACTATTACAATACTACTATTACTATATTAGTTACCGCTATTGCGGATAAACGAAGGATATCCATTCTTTGGCAACGGGAATTTAATTTCACTTGTGTACTCTCGCGGCAGGCTCTAACTTACCCGACAAACCCAATTTTCTCCTCGCAATCAGCATCGATAAATATTTATGCGGTGCTAATGGCAAGTGCACATCGGGCTATCACATGAAACGAGCTCAAACAAATCTCGGTGCGCTCTTGACGTCGGCTGGAATAAAAACCACACTCACAATTGTCTAATCTGATCCTAATCCCATTGTGCTCCACTTAATTAAATTTAACTATGCGCTCATTTATTATGTCTGCAGCTGGTTTTAAGGCAGTACGTGCACCGAGATATTCATCTTCACTAAATATAATCATATTAACCCTTAAAAAATGCACGCTGGTACCTACATTTTCCTAGCAAATGTTTTTTTTTGCACTTTAACGCTGACTGTGAAAAACGGTTTTTCATGAACAGCAGCCTTTCTCAGTGCCCAAGCAACGCAACGAACATTTTTCATCGAACTTGATAAAAATTCCTTACAAGATTTTCAAAACTTTCACACATCAAAAGCTTACACCAAAGTACTTATTTTGATGCAAAGTAGAAAATGTCGCTTCTTTTATAAGTGCTTTTAAGACAACTAATTCTTCAGAATGAAATAAGCTTTGAATAGAAAATGCAATAAAGTCTCTTCATGTCGGTTTATCGCATGATGCATGGCTGGTTAGTTATGTTATTAAATGGACTATTTTATATTGTCAATATTAAAGGAAAGGCCTCAAATAGTTTCGCTTTCTGAAAAGTCAGGAAGCTGGAATTAATAGAACAAGTACCATAATCGCTTTATAGTATTATTGTTCATTTCTCTATGAAATATTCCAACTATGTTCAGACCTGCAAAGCCACCCTCTCCACATCTGTATGAATGCCTATCTAAGACAATGTAAACATTAATTGGGAACTGGCTACAGGTTTATAACGTACCGGAATTCTCCTTAACTAACAAATCATTTGCATAGACGCGCACACCGACCTGCTATTGTATTAATGAGTAATAGATTTATTAATAAACAACTTCCATTAAGTTCCAGTTTTCACGCTTCGATCAATATTTCTAAATCGGTTGCTATATTTTCTATAGTTAATCAGAGATATCGAAAAAATACATATTCTTAAGGACTTGAATATATTTTAGTTTGAATTGAGTTGAACAGGGTTGTGACGAGCATTTCACATCTGGTTTTCGAAAAAAAAAGTGGATGCGAGCCTTAAAATATACAGGGTGTACAAATTTCACCGTCCACTAAAAGTTTACGGGGAAAGAAATGAGTTAGAAAGCAGAAATTTTGGCTTTCGTGATATATCGGGAGGGCCGATTCAAGCAAATTATTTTTAACCCTTTCGCACTTCCGGTTATACCGGAAGTAGCCACCAACTCCCTTATTTTAAATGGAATAGT
>JARJDY010040259.1:0-17590 GCA_030264615.1 Cypha longicornis
GTAACCACCAACGGCCAAACGCGCTCTTCACTTGTCTCACTCGTTGTTTGTTTGTATTGACAGAGGCCAAGAGTGCCGAGTAAGTGAGCGTGATGCGCATGCGCAACTACAGCTTTAATTTGCAATCCGTTGCGATTTGGCTGAGAAGTTTGCTTGTAAAATTTAAACATATAGGTCCTTTAAAGGGCTTTAAATCGACAAATTCATGACTTGACACTACCAGATTTGGATTCCTCACCTCAAAAAATACTCTTTAGCATGCCTTTGGCTTTGTAAATCACTTTCTCACCCTTCAAAATAACATCAATTCACATTTTTTCAAATTCAGAGTTTCGGTAGTCATTTTTTCAAGAGCTTGATAAATAAATTCGAAAACAAATGGTAAAATCGCTTGATTCTTAGTCTTTCAGTGACAGGAGAACATGACATGAAGGAGGTGAAGTCTCTTTATCGATAAATGCGAAACAAATAATATATATCAGATAATAGAACCAATTATATAATGCAAATTATGTCTTTACTAAAAGTTTTTGTCCTGAAAAGAACTGTTAAGTGATCAGTCGGATCATTATCCCGACAGAGGAGTTAGCCACCAATTCCTCATGACATGGCTGAAGAAATCCACACGCTAAATGCAATTAAAAACACAAAAGTTCAAAATTTAAAGACCTGTTCTTTTAAATGGCTCTTTTTGATGTAAAGAGCAGAAGGCAAGTTATTATAAAGGGTGGATTAGATTAATTAAAAGTCCGGGCAATTTTAAATCTTAATTATGTAATAAAATCTTGCAGTTTACACGTTTTTTTATGAAAAATCAGAAATATTGAATGTTAATTAATTATAATCAATTTTTTTTTCAAAGTGGGCGTGGCTACAACACACGTTGATTTCATGCTGTCTTTAGATCAGTAATGAAGTATATAGCTCCGAAAAGCAGAGAAAAGATAGTCAATTACAATTAATTCCTATCATCAGCCTCATACCTAATTTGAAACGATATACAGGTCGTACAAAGCACACTACGAACATCGGCAGTACTCCGGTCTGCAGGACAACTACCAAAGAATTACCTGTGTACAAGAATCCACTTGAACTAAGCATAATCCACCTGCACAAAATGAATAATTTTAATGAGGATCACTCAGGGGTATAAGCAATAACAAAACTTATAAGGAAACATTGTCATCAATTACTTATTATTGAAATATTTAATTTTACTATATTTAGTGTTATTATTAGAATACATTAACGTACATTTATATTAAAAACAACAAGATTGTTTCGTATGATACAACTTTTTTTGTTATATGCTCAATGGGAAGATTTCTTTCATGTCATGTATGACATACAATTTGATAAAACCATAAAGTATTCATTAATAATTGAAATTCGTGTGCAAAAAAGAAGGCATGTGCGAAATGAGACCATCATCATAATAATATGCAATCAAATGTCGACTTAAAACGAATTTGTTGGTTTGAGTTTCGAACCAGAGGTACAATGTTGCAATTAATGACAATTTAACAAATAGATTATGGTTTGGAAGATTTCAATAAACTGGTTATTTAATTTATTTTTTCTTATGAAAGGCGAACATGAAATGTTGCTATTTCTACCATGGAATAAGCACCATAATTCATTGAATTCAAAGTACAATTGCTTCTAGATATAAAAGAGAAGCCAATCTTTTGAAAACTCCTAATTCGAAATGGTTTTTCTTTTTAAAATGGATACACGAAAAATTGCACGTCCATTTTAAGTATGAAAATTCCCACTGAAGTAAACAACGGAGTCGAACAAATTGAAGGAAAATGTTACAGTTTATAATATTGGCAGTCTGTACGAAACTTGAACGGCGCCATTGTTTACTTAGTCATGTTGGAATGCTTAAAAAATTGTCTGTTGTGAAACGAGTAACAGTAATTTTTTTTTGTAAGTGTCTTGTCGATAAAACCGCACTTTCCTGGCAGCAAAGAAAATATCTTGTTGAATTTCGGATTCGATAATTAAAAATAATACATATTCTTATAAATTTGTAGTTTTGTCGTTCACCTACGCAGATAACTAGAATTTAATAACAACTTTGACTCGGAAAAATTTAACTGACATATATTTTCTAATTAATTACAAATACAAATATTGAATATTAAATAAAATAATGAAGCTGGCTTCTCTTAGCCTGTCACTGGGACTCCTCAATTTTTTTTAACACTTCCCTCCTTTTCAACTCTTTCCTTTTGCTGTACACTCGTTCTTAAAATATATTTATATTTATATATATTTATATATAGTCTTGCGATCATTATTTGGTTCTGATACAATTTTTTCATTCCTTTTCTGCGTTTATTGATGTTTGTGGTTGCATTTACTTTAATTAATTACTTATTTATTTAAAGGAGCACGCACATCGATTTCTTTTTCTGTTTCTGTTTCTTCTCTGGCGACTTTTTGTTGATTTGTCTAACTAAATCGTAGAATATCTGCAAAAATAAAGTGCAATTAATAAAATAGCGATTATGAGCTATCGCCAATAATTTACATCGCGAACGTTAATTTTTGCTTTGGCAGATGACTCCATAAAGGCACAGCTAAACTGGCGCGATAAATTTACTCCTTGCTCCTTCCCAACAACCCTTTCCTCTTCCAGATCACATTTGTTGCCCACCAGTACCATTGGCACGTCTTCAGCATCCTAAAATGCAACGAAACATAAATCTACTTATAAACCTCATTTAAGAACTGTTTGGCGGATACCTTAACTCTTAAAATTTGTTCTCTTAGATCTTGTAAATCGTTAAAGGTAGATTGTGCTGTGATTGAGTAAACCAGAACGAAGCCTTGGCCGTTTTTCATGTACAAATCCCGCATAGCTGTGAATTGTTCCTGAAATGATGATGATTAATACAAAAAACAAAACAAGGGAAATGAGATCATACAGTGCCTGCCGTATCTAGAATTTCTAACATGCATTGCTGCCCGTCGACTTCCACTTGTTTGCGATAACTGTCTTCTATTGTGGGATCATATTTTTCTACGAAAATTTCTTGGACAAACTGGACCGTCAGGGCTGATTTACCAACGCCACCGGATCCGAGGACTACTATCTTGTATTCGCGCATTTTAACTTATTTTGAAAGCTCACTATCAACTCGCTTTTTCTGAAATAATAAATAAAATTCCTTAATTAAAGGCTTAGAAATTAGAACTGAATGGAATCAAAGGGGAAGGGAGAAAGCAACCGAAGGAATGACTTTTACAGGAATTTTATTAATTCGAACGATTATTAATCCAATCCACTACCTATCGGAGTGCAGGCAGCGTGAGTAAATGCGAAAAAATGCAGAGAACATACCAACGGGTGTAAATAAGAGTGTATAGTTAGAAGTATGAGTCAGAGTGGGTGATTTGCTATCATTAACTGGCTGCTTTTAGATTCATTTTTGACACAAACATCTATACAAGCAAATAAGATATGGAATGAATGAGCAAGTAATCAGCAAATACATACATTAAGATGAATATGTGGATGTTCATTAGAGAACATAGTTAATTAATTGACAATAATAACATGCTCCCTTTACGTGTGGACGCAATTAGAAACAATTGAGTTGGGTTGTCTAGTGACACAAAATTAAGATGTTATTCATTGTTCATTACGTTTTTTCTTAATATCGAAGGTTTGAAATGCATACCTCTTGATGCAATTGCACTGATAGCGTGTGCTTCTGCGAGGATGATTTGTCGGGGGGGTTTAATTTGGCCTCTATTGCTTATGATTTGATAGTATTAAATGAAAAGAGAGTCCTGAAAGCACTGCAATTTACACTTGTGTCATGGCTCGGTTAGAATTATTATTCGGTAGCGAAACTGGGACCACTCTAGGCTTTCAATTGAAAAAGAACGATTTGTAGTATTTTTGCACTCACTCGTCGCCGTGGAGCTCCAGTTTGCCAGAATTGATTGGTTTCCTTGGCTCGGACGTTCTTCTCGAAAACGGGATCAAGCCGCCGCCGAAAGTGGCAGTTGTTGCGTGATTACTAAACCCCTAAATTGACAATTAAAATAATTGGGCGATGGCTGGCTAGCCCACTAGCAACAAGCAGAATACGAAACTTAAAAAATCTTTGCCGTGCGTGAAGTAGGAGAGTCACCAGCACCACCAGTACACCGTCCGAAAATGCTTGCGACCGACCAACACATTCACGCACGCCTCAGCGTTGCCGCACTTCAGCAATGCCAACGTCTTTCTTGCTTTTCGCTGTTCTCGCTTTTTCACCCACGAAAATGCTTTCAATCGAAGCGCAACGAATCAGCAATGATCCTAGAGTGGTTTTCGATTGCTAATAGATAGGAAAATGTAGTGAAAATATGCAAATTAATTTAAATAATTCATAGGTATTTGGCAACCCTGATCCAGATGCGCATGTGTTGTGCCGCACCCGATTTACGGCTTCATACCGCGAGCGCGAAGTAGGAAGCTACGGGCCAGCCACGTGGATACGAGCGAATGTCTTGCTCGCAGATGTCTCTTGCAGTCTCTCTTTGCCGGCAAAATTTCAATGCACTGATAAGCTTCAGCACTCGTCTAGTTCGTTAATGACCCAATAAATAATTAGTGGGCTCTGCAATCTAATGCAATGGTTAAAGAGATAATTAATAAGCAGCATTGACAGATAACAAGGGTGTAAAATTGATCCAGTGAATTGTTATAGTACGCAGTTGGGTGTAATTAAACTTTGTTAAAATTTAGATTAGTAATTTAGTAGATGGGGCGTAGTTACGAATAACTGATTGTTTATTCATGGGAGAAAATGGGCGATTGCTTTTCCCTAAAGAGTCCAAGTCTGAAACTGAGAGTTCTTCCGAGACTCGTTTCAGGCCATTCTCCGGGTACTTAAAGCTAATGTGTAACGCCCAGAATGTTGGTACAACTTCGTTGTCATGGCAACGGCACTTTTTAAACTTTCATTGAAGCCGTGTTTTGTTAAGCGAGTACATGTAGGCTCTGATTGTAGTGTAAAATTTTATAAATCAGGTATCAAAAGACAACGAGAATTAAAGAAATATTGTTACTATGACGACGAGAACTATCAATTTCTAAATCATTGCTTTGCTAGCTATCTTTTTAATAACTGATAACCTTCGTGGCAAGAGCTACGCTTTTTGTAACTTTCCACTCACTGGAAATAGGAAAAAAAGAACATTTTGGCGTTTTTATTGTTTTAAATCGGGAGTCCGAATGCAATGCGAACAGGAGCGGTTCAAAAGGTCACTTTGGACCCTCGTCCGTTTTTGTAGCAGCGCGTGTTAATTATTAATTACACGTTTCGCAAAAAAATGACTTGTGAAATTTTTAGGGATCCGTTCGGTTCCTTGCGTGTTCTTTATAGAGACCTTCGAAGTTGCACGTAGTCGTTTTGTTCTCATTTGCTTGCTAATTGTTTTGCTTGTATACTAAAGCTGAAGATGACAGCAAGTGTAGTCAAAACATAAGTCCCCAAGCAAACATTAGTTTCGAAACTAATGCCTAAGTGACAACGAATTTAATCATAATTTCCGAGATATTATCTAGCAGTTAGCCGAAAAAATTTGCTTGCGTCAGTTGTTTTGGATAACCCTGTATATGTGGAATATTTTTAGCCGAATAGTGGTTTGTCGGATCTAACTGCGCATATGTCTGTTAGTCCGAAAAATCGTTTTTTTTTAATTCAACTTTATTGGAATTATTTTTTGTATAGGGCATTCCAAAAGCAAATGATTAATTTTGGAAGGACGATTGAGGACTTCATACTGAGCGAAAATGTTAAAACAAAAATGTTTTATGTCATTTAGTTCAAAAGTTATTTTAAAACCAAAAAAAAATCATTAATTAGAAGATTCTTCATTTGAATATAAATGAATACTGGTGATTACAAGCGAATACACTCAGAATACCAAAAAATCCTTTTTCAGTCTTTCAATACAGTCTTATGAAAAGCCCTTTGATGACCGCGTCCTTCACATTATTTGATACCGAAAATAACCTACAATTTTTAAATTTTTTCCCAGAAAATAAAAAAATAGCATGATTTTGAAGGCATAAAAATAAACAGGCATAACCCTTTTATTGAATTTATTTCTTTTGTACTTTATAGCCAATATACATAATTATGGTATAGAATGTGTAATATATACAGTTTAAATTATACGAGTAAAATTAGAAAACTTTTCGCGCTTTATTCATACGTAGTTTCGCTAGCTGGAAAACGTTTATTTAAGCCCTAAAGTTTACATTATAAATTACAATTTGTTCGATAGTCAGGTGTGCTAAAGTTTGTTGTGCATATCTAAGTACTATTACATACAAGTATAGGAAAGTACTCAGGTCTAGGAAGAAATTAGCACATGCGACAATAAAACAATAATACATAGTTAAACTTTAAAACTTTATGTAATCTATTTCGTATATGGAGATGAAATGTTGATTTTAAGCATCTCTAGATACATTTTCTGTGAATATCTTTTACGCGATGATTGCGGTAGTGCAATAATGATGCGCTCGGCGTGCAAGTCGGGAATTTCCTTTTATATGGCGGGCGGTAGACGAAACAAATTTCGCCGGTTTTGTATCTAATCACCGCGTAGGTGTTTTTGCCTTTTTCGAGGTCAGCCTTTGCTTTTTAAACTTTATTGCGATGAGTTAACATCATATAATTGCATTTTATCAATATAATAAGTTTCTTACCCTAATTTATAATTATTTAGTATTATTGGCTACATATTACTAATTATTTAATAGCATGTCGTATGTTTAATACGATTTCTTATAGCATAATCTAGACCAACAAAAAAACTTTGCCGAGTTTAAGAATTTAGGCGAATTTATTAAATTTGCTTACAAACTAGAAATAAAAATAAATCCCAGCAAATTTAAGAGTTAATTAACGATAACGATTAAGCTAGCGCATCGAGCGATAATTATTAAGTCTTAAATGTTTCATTTATTCGTCAAAATTAAAGACTTTTGGCAGTCTCTTTAATTTACCGTATTTTGAGTTTTCCGGATACAGTGTCTGGGAAAGGTGAATTTTGCGTAGGCCGGAAGTAGAACTACCCATATCAATAAAAGTGGTCAATAAAACAGTGTACAAATAAAGAAGTAAAATGAATGGAAACATATTACTAAATAATAAGTAGATACATTAGACGAAAATGCGTTGACAAATGCACATCCATATATGAATGAGAGTTTTTCGTTAGTTATTCGACAGAACAGTGCATATTTACCGAAAGCAGACTCTCCATAGCTAGGAAACTATCAATGAACTTTTCTATGTTTCTTTGCGGCGGCCGTTTCCGTGTAACTTTGCGAGATATGAACGCGCCCGAAATAGTAATGCGAACTCAGTGGACTAATTCGCGTCCGCAGAACCGGAAGCAGCCTCAAAAGATAAATAAAGTTGGAAAGTAATAATCACGAGAGTGGCCAACGTTGCTGATTACAAACGGAACAACATGTGTGGGCAGAAGAGAGGGGCAGGGGGGCGATGCGAGAGTGTAGTTGGGAGGAAAAGCTTAAGGAATTACAAATGAATAGGATCAAGCTCTCTCTACGCCATGGACATTGTCCCGCATTTATATTCAACCCTTACATGAATATTAGGCCAATATGCTTAAACGATGGAGAGTGTATGGGCGGTCACGTTGCCAAATTGATATATAAATCGTAATTAAGGGGCGCATTACATATTATTAAGAGATAAGTAATGAAACCGAACAATAAATTAATTAAGGGGTTTGAAGGGATCGCCGCCGGATTAACAAAACATGTTTTCTCGAACTTTTCCGCAAAACAAAAGAAAGCAGAACGTTATTTAGTGCCCCATTTAATCGAATGAAGCAAATATAAGCTTCCTTGGGAAAACCCTTGCGCTTTTCATCTGTTCTCCGATAAGAAAAAATATTTATGTTCATTTATCAATGGTCTTACAGGGAAAAGTCGCAATTGTCGACTTAGACCATTTTGTGGCTTAGTCGTTTATCATTTATTATTACAGCCACTGTAAACCTCGGATTAATATATAGTTTTTAATTGCGAATGGCGTGTTCTAGCTCAATTTGAGCCCTTTGTTAGTATATTTATTAGTAAATAACTTAGTTTTAACTTTTAAAACTGTAAACTTTAAGTTTCATTTCTTTGTATTATTGAGGGTTGAGTAAAAATGATAATTGACATCATCTTAGCGTTTTGAATCCGATTTGGAATTTATTTGTGTTATATGCTATAGCTGTATAACATAAGCACGTTAATTAAAATGTAAAATTTGATAATAAAATTATATTGATTATGCACTAAAATTTTTAATTGCGGTCTTAATTTTTCCGCTGACTTAACGAACAAAGTAATTGTTCACCATGAATTCGAAAGCTTTATAGCAATGGAACTCTTTTCAATGAAAAGTTTTCATGGACGCAAATGTTTTAAATGTTTTAATGCATTTTTATAACGAGCAAAAGTCGATATTGACATCCGGTTCGAGATAGAGTTGGAATTTCATTCCACTCTATCCACCCCCAATCTGACGCTGAAAGTTCTTGGAAAGTTGATTGCATTTTTCGGGAACCGAGCTTTAATATTTATGGCGACTTTAAAAATCAGCATTCCCAAAAACATTTAATAAATAAATCAGTTTCGCATTAACCCAGTTTTCCCGACCTAATCCCATTTTGTTAAGCTTTTTTCTAAGTTTGAACATAGAAAACGGCTACGTCCCACCCCGTTTGACGCTTTCATTTCATACGGCATGGTTCTTAATAAAGACACGAAAATGAGGTAAAAATCCCGAGGCCATTATTTAAAGCGAGATGAAAATTTTAATTTGAATATTTCCCATCTCCGCTTATAGGAGCACGTTGTTTTTATGGGCTTTAGCCCCAATACATAATGCAGCGGGGATCCATTCATTACCTTCAAGAATTACGACACATCGCGGACATTACGCAACGCTTATATGGTGCATGGATGTTGATTAGCTTATGTAAGGGCGCGCGTGCACATCGAACTCATTATTTCCCGTCCTGATAATGGTTTGATGTCCGGGAGCTAAGCAGATGGCGGCCAATTAGCTGGCACCTAATGCAAAAATGATTCTGTCAATGCGTGGGGCAATCCGTTTCGGAATGAATGCCGAATGCGGCGAGTTCAATTAAATTGCGCAATGGATACATGTACACATCAGTCGCGAATTATTTTCCAATTAATATTAATGGGTGCTGACCCATTTCAGATATATGCGCATCGCATGTAACGTGTCAGAGCGGCTCGGGGCGACCCACACCTCCAGATGCCATTTCGATGATTAAACCGAAACTCGCGAATGTCGATTTGTTTGCTGCTGCAGTAACATTATACACATATAAACAATGTGGCGATAAAAACTGGCTCTTTTTTGAATGGCGCATGACATCCTCTAGCACTTCCAGCGTGATGTGTTTGATGGGCGAGGGTGATATATTTATTACTTTTATGGGGCTGTTTAACACGGCGAAACATTTTAAGCATCAAAAAAAGTGAAAGCCTCTCGCACACGAGCATGCCATCAAAATCCATTGTTATAAATAAAATATGTATGACGCGCGTGTACGTTTTTCGCAGCCCTTCAAATCATGAATACCTAATTGACAAAAAAACACTGAAATTAATTGCGAATATTTGTAACTTATTCAATAAAACCTTTTAGCGTATTATCGAGTTTTAATTAATTCTCGATTGGCTTTTCCGCCAATTTCCCCACAAATGGCAAAACTTTCGCTGTGGACGTTTTTAGCATGACTAATTTCCTTTTTTCATCTAGCATATGCGGTACTTTATGATAAACTATGGGTGTTGCTGTCAATCGACGACAAGATAGTGCTAGCGCCCACACATTGCATATACATACACACACGCAGCATGTTCCGCTGTTGTTCTTGTTGTTAAATTCAAATTTCGGGGCTGCTGCTGGTAGCTGCTGGTTATGCAGGATTGAGTAAATTGGATTTACTTACAAAGCGTTTGCCTGCTACGTGCAGATAATAATTTCGCATTATTGTCGCAATCGAGGATGGCGATTAATAAAGAGGCAGCCGCGAACGATGATGATGATTATTTTTGTGTAACAACAATTTCGCGCGTGAATCTTATCGCGCGCCATAAATTAGGGTGACACGAACAGAGTGCGAGGGATGGCGGAGAGGGGGAGAGAGCATCAGACCAAGATTTACGATGTTAATGTGCACCGCTTATTCATTATTAAAAATTAATTGCGCTTGATTTATCTTCGCGCTCATGAATATAAGCACTTTTACCCTTTCGCGTTCGGCGCCGCGGCGACCAAAAAAAAATATATGCAAAACACGAGTAATTAATCCTGATACGCGGACCTTACTCGTTCTCCCTAATTATGCTGACATGTGCATGCGAAATCCAGAAATTACATATTAATGAGGCTCCTGACTAATGGAAGGAGCGGGAAAGCGAAGAAGACACTGAACATTAGGTACATCCGATACTTTTCGACGAAATAGTGTTACTTCCTCGCTGCTAAATGACTCAAAGTGAAGTTGTTTGAAAAGTGGCAGTTCGTAAATTGACTTCTAAGTTGAAATGAGCCAAGGAAAAAGGAAAAAAGCGCTTCAAAAAATATGCCACGCGTTCTCTTTTCTTTTTTACTTCGTTTGGGGTTGAATAATGAACCTTTAAAGTCCCATAACTCTTAAAGTTTCTTAAGGCAAAACACGTCTAAGGAAAAAATTTATTGGTTTTCCGCACCCTGTACATGCCCCCACACTGTGCGATTTATATGCATACATACATACAAACACGTCTATATATATATCTTGTCAGATTGAAAATATATTAGTAATGTGTTTCTTTCTATTTTTTGCTGAATTCCTCTTTAAATTTGTTTGCAGAAAGTTGAGCTTTTTTGAAGCAAACTTTTTTACGAGATTCGGATTTCGCTCATGCATTCGGTGGCTTTTTATGCATGTATTCGAACATAAATTCCATCTTGAGCATTACGTATAGAAACTTCAAAGATAGTAACTCATGGAAATAGACGGAACTTTAACCACCCTTTGCATTCGAGAAGAGAATTGTGCATCCCTTTGGCTCTATATAGTTTTCTTCTTGAAACAAAACGAATACAAAGTGGATGCAATAAATCTTGGCCGGCGGACGTATTCAGAGGTCTGCTTTATTAAATAACATCCCTTTCATTAAGATAATGAAGATTGTGGGCGCGTCAGGACAACGATATTTTTCATTAACAAATTGCTTAATAAGGACGGCAATGTGTTTCGTCGCAGGTTCGCGCCATCCTCCGACGAAATGTGCGGCGGTTTTCGACGCCGCGCAAAGAGATGAGAAAAACGACGTTGCAGGGCGAGCCATTCGTCATCAGTGCCACAGCACACACAGTCTCTCACTTTTCCTTGTTCTTTTTTTCTGTTCCGCTATATAAATACTCGCTCTGAAACTTGATCCGCCCTGCGTCACTTGTCCTTGGTTTTTCTCCCGAATGGATGCTGTTTTCACCGAAACTGATGACGGCGATATTTTATTGCTACGGGGGGCGGAACTTCCTTTCCATATTGTTGATCCGATTGATACGGATAGGCCGCACTGATTTATGCGCTACCCTTTTATTGCGAAAGAACGCGGATAAAAAGTGCGATTCTAATGAGATGTTTGTTTTGGAGTATTGCCAAAGCTTCTACGGTTAAATTATTGCCGCTCCTGTATATGACAAGCGTTTTAGTAAATTACGCGTACAGTTTTGAGACATGTTTTTCCTGTTAGGACTCAGGAAGACATCAGGAGGCAGGAAGGAAAATGTATCAAGTGTGTAGCTATATACGAGGACCGATCAAAAAGTTTCGGGACTTTTTTCAAATGAACGACAAAGGAACAGCTTCGCAAAAAATAATTCTGCTGATTATTCGGATTAAAGTAGCTTGTAATCCTCGTTACGACTATGGTTAAGTTAAAACATGTCCCGGAGCTTTTCTATCAGATTCTGTACATTCAGATAGATGGGCGATAATCAAAAAGTGATGTATTGTTCCATACTTAATGGGATCTTGACACTGTCGGGTCGATTTAGGTATAATTAAGAAATAAAGGATGTAATTTACTGAGTGACCCAAGTCGGCCACCACGGCCGACTACAATTTGGGTTTAGGAGCAGCTAACTCGAAAGATAGCCAGCCAAATCGAAATCGGCAGTTAAACGGTAATTGTTTAATACCCTAATTAACCGCATTGATAACTGGTTAGTGGATGCACACACAAACACATACACACGACGAACACATTAAAGCGAAGGTAGCAAGGATTGATGCGGCGGTCCTGCAGCAGGAAGGATGAATTGATAACTAGTTCGCTTCCAGCAGCAGAGTTCCATCCGTTACGTGCAGTCATGAATTTTGCACGGCTATGAAGTGAGGAAACTTAAATTGAATAAAACTGGCAGCACAAATACCGCACTATGACTACACATACATACATACATACATACATATTCCAACGGCCTATATATGACCCTTGACCCGAACAACCTGTAGCTGTTTGAACGCCGCTCTTTCCCACTTTTATCTCTCGCCCTGCGAGAATATTAAATAAGATGGTATCGGGTAATAAATGTGGCCGACCTATTTTAAAGCGAGGAAACCAACGGACCGTGGAAAATGAAGTTTTCCCCCCGCATATTGTTGTGTAGGTGGAGTGGCAAGCGCGACGTACTCGTGCTGAAGGGGATGAACAAACAGCGAGCCCCCGGTCCGCAATAAATGAGCCCAACGAAAATATATTGCGCGTACAACGCCATCGGAAGCGATCCGTTCTTCTTTTCTCGCTTCGCCCATATTTTTGGTCAAATTTGAATAATAAATTAAGCAAAAGCACGTCCTGCATTCGGTCGCCATGCGAGCTGCATGTGTGCTTGGGACGTTTGCCAGATATTTGGGATATTCGTATGCATATACATATAGTTATATCGATTCCTATCGAAATGGAACGGTCCGAGAGGGTACGTGAGTTCGGAATTATGTAATATGGACATCTGGGGACCATAAGTGACAAACAATTTTGCCCGTCTCCAAGGAAAACACTAGTTTTCCTCGGAAAACTCCACGGCGCTCATCGGGAAAGCTCATATCCTTCGGCTTACAGCTTTCGAAAAAAGAAAAAAAAAGTGCAGGAAGTGACCGGTACCAGACCATCAAGCCATATGCAACGGAGTCCCCATGCTAAGGGTGCCTGAATGCGAACAAGTTGAGGATAAGGCAGCAGAAAGGATCTCTTGTTCTAGCCCTAGTACAACTAGTGATCCGGTCATGATGCGACAAGGAGTGGCGCAAGCGCGCATTTTCATTGATCTGCAGGAGGCGCAATTCGGAATAAGCTAGGACATGCGGCGAAAAGGAGCCCGCAGGATAGAGCGAGGCTCCTGATCGGAGGTTGCGTTCGATGAATCTGCGCGAACTCCATATGTGTAGAAACATCTCTTCAGCATCCCTGCTTCGGTGGCTCAGGCAGTGGGCTCGTGGAAGCGCAATAGCACTTTGGCGGAAGAGCTTTCGACTCGGAATGGCTTCAGTATACGAAAGTTCAAAGTAGACACGAACTAGTAAACATGAAGTAACCGAAAAGAACAGTAAACTCGAACGCTTCGGTAATTTATAAATATATGTATATACATGTGTATGTGGAGTATGTGCAGTACTGATATACATGAGTATATATGTATATACGATAAACATAAAATCCTGAACCGAAGGCATAAATTAAAAGTGTACTAATTTACTCATTGCAATCGTCAAGGGAAAGAAGGCAAACGAATAATGTTCTGCATGATGTTTAAATCGACACTCTAAATATTTCATCTTAAAAAGGGATCGAAGTCAAAGATGAGAGCGCAATAATAATCGAAAGATCTCTCTTTAAAAAAACATCCCCTAAATATTGTTGTTACACCAGCACTGGCGCGAGCTCTTCAGCTTCACTCTACTCATGGACAGTGGCATGCAGCAATGTCAATTCTACTGCGGCCCGCGAGCTCTGACGCTCTTTGTCCTCTTGCACATCTGCCTGTCGCTACCGAACGGTACGCTTTTTACCCATTTCTCCTCAGATACGTTATAGTTGTAAAACAAGATGTCCCCGAAGTCCCAATGATCTGTACCCCTTATTTCCCAAATGTATACCATTACCGAGTCCTTGCAATTTGTCTTAACTAAGCAGTATATGTTTAGCTATCCTCCCTCGCAGCCTCGCAGGCCGTAGCCTTCCTCGTTGTTGCTTTTAGCTATAGCTATATATATACATATCTGCAATACTATCGCAAACAAAAACTCTCTCGATTCCGCTGTGTTTCATACTCATTAAGCCCTTGGCATTTGCATACATTACCATTTCCAATGCTTTTTCACTTTCTCAAAGCTTCCCTTTGCTTAATTGAAGAATGCATAAGTTATACGAAACGTTTAGAATCACTTACGGTAGGTACCTACGGGCTTGAAGCGCCCAAACCGTTTTTATTCGTTTATACCTTAAGCTGTTACCATTAGCACCCGCATACATAATAAATATGTATATGTCGGTCAACATGTTTAGCGAACGTTATATATGTGATGCATTGGACGTATAAGAGTCAACATTTCCTATGAATTTTATTAAACGATCAGTCAATCGACCCTATTCCAAACAAAAGATGCGAAAAAAAATTGTTGCCGAAAGGACTGGCGGCGCGGGAGAGAAAGGGATAAAAAGGGTGAAAATGGCGCATGTCGTAAGTTGCCACTCGTGACCGATTCTTTAATAGTTCAACTTCCATTTGGAACGTGCCCAAATAAGTTATCGTTACCTCATATAGTTGACTATGCGAAAGCGTTTTTTCTTCATTATTATTTTTTACTTGGGAGAATTGAAAATTGTTAGGACGTCGCTTGTGTTACTGCAACGCGCTCCTAATAAATCTTAGCTTCGCTCACATAAAGTTCTGCGAAGTTCGTATCTATGTATTAAATATGTACCCTTATGTTATGAAGTCTTAACAAGTTGTTTACTGCACGCCCAACTGCTTAGAAAAAGTAGTTCCCCATTCACTGACGAAACTGTTCTGTTCTGTTTTTCTTCCGCGGGGGCGCAGAGATTTCAGCAGGTTACAACGAGAAAAGACTACTTCACAAACTCTTGGACCATTATAATGTTCTCGAGCGACCGGTAGCCAACGAGTCGGATCCACTACAGTTGAGCTTCGGTTTAACCCTGATGCAGATCATCGATGTGGTAAATTAGCAATCGATTTCTATGACCCGATTAACACCTGTACTGATGCGCTTTGTTCGTGTGATCGCTTTTTTTCAGGACGAGAAGAATCAGTTGCTTATCACGAATATCTGGCTGAAATTGGTAAGAATTGAAATGCGCGTTTGCAGACTGATGTATTGTTAACGAATATAGGAATGGAACGACATGAATCTGAGATGGAACGCGTCCGAATTTGGAGGCGTCAAAGATTTACGCATCCCGCCACATCGATTATGGAAACCGGATGTTCTCATGTATAACAGGTATGTGCGCGGTCAATGATTGAATGTGGAATGCGGAATTGAAATAAGTGAAAAGTATCGATTTCGAATGTATTTGTGCGATTGTATCAGTGCCGATGAGGGTTTCGATGGTACGTACCCGACGAACGTCGTAGTCCGCAACAACGGTAGTTGCTTATACGTTCCGCCGGGTATCTTCAAAAGTACATGCAAAATCGACATCACGTGGTTTCCGTTCGACGATCAACGGTGCGAAATGAAGTTTGGTAGCTGGACGTACGACGGCTTACAAGTAAACTGGTCACCGATTGGGGCGCGCCGCTATTACAACAAATTTTATTGTGTTCCAGCTTGATCTTCAATTGCAGGACGACGCCGGAGGAGATATCAGCAGTTTTATCACAAACGGCGAGTGGGATTTGCTTGGTAAGTGAAAAATACCCTCCTGCTAGGAAAGTAAAGCCGAGCGAGGGACGGGAAGAGCTTAGTAAGAATCGCGGGATTTATTCCAGGAGTACCCGGCAAGAGAAACGAGATTTACTACAATTGCTGCCCGGAACCATACATTGACATTACATTCGTTATCATTATCCGCCGGAGGACGTTATACTATTTCTTTAATTTAATCGTTCCGTGTGTCCTGATCGCGTCAATGGCGGTCCTCGGTTTCACATTGCCTCCCGACTCCGGCGAGAAGTTATCCCTCGGGGTCACGATTTTACTTTCGCTTACGGTGTTCCTCAACATGGTGGCCGAAACGATGCCGGCCACTTCGGATGCAGTTCCTTTATTGGGTACGTACTTCAATTGCATCATGTTCATGGTGGCGTCTTCGGTGGTCTCGACGATTCTGATATTGAATTACCATCACCGCAACGCTGACACGCACGAAATGTCTACTTGGGTAAGCAGCCCGTGGTTAATTACTTCGGCCGGCTTTACATTACTGTCGCGCATTCCGCTGCAGATTAAGGTCGTGTTCCTGTATTGGCTACCGTGCATTCTACGGATGAGCAGACCGGGCGTCAACCCCTGCGACTACACCAGTCGGCCGGCCGTAGCCACCGACCGAAAGCCTTTGCATTTCCAGGACGTCGAGATGAAGGAACGGTCGTCGAAGAGTCTGCTAGCGAACGTGCTTGACATAGACGATGACTTCAGGCACAATCACCATCGAGGAGCGAGTACTCCAACACCATTGCCTACCGCCGCATTATTTCGAACTGTCTACAGGTAAGTGCTCTATGCTTCATCACTTTCCCGCCATTTCTCCACGCTCTGACTCGATCAAAAGTCGAGAGTGTGGACAAGTGGATGAGACGCGAGGAGTCGACAGCGCGTTTAATTAATATTACAATTACGCATGCCCTTTTTAAGACAACTTCAAGGGCCTCTTGTGCTTTCACTGATATTGCGCTGCCAACTTCATAATTCGCCATTTCCATTCTCTATCTATACCAATGTGTGTGTGCGTGTATGTGTCCTCAGGCAAAACGAAGACAACGGTAATAGCGGGCGGTTGCACGAGTCGTTAGTGTCGAACCACGCATGTCTCAGTGCCGATTACGAGCTGGCCCTCATTCTGAAGGAGATCCGCTTTATCACGGATCAGCTGCGGAAGGAAGACGATGCTGCGGACGTCACCAGGGACTGGAAGTTTGCGGCTATGGTGGTCGACAGACTGTGCCTTATTATATTCACTCTGTTCACGATCATCGCGACGCTAGCGGTGCTGTTCTCGGCACCCCACATCATCGTGTCGTAGCGGCCCCGCGCGCGTACACTTCAGTTCTTCCGCCTTTTCGCAGGAACCTCACTGGAGCTCTACCCGCTACTGGTTAGAGAACATAGCTGCCAAAACGAAGATAATATTGTTAGCAAAACCTACCGATAGGTAAAACAAACAAACACACGAACAACAAACATGGGCGGCTTCCGAACGCCGCACCACTCAATATAGTTGGCAGTTTTATACTAAACACTTTCGTTTTGTATAGTGTTCTTTAGGGTATTAACA
>JARJDY010040437.1:0-10923 GCA_030264615.1 Cypha longicornis
GTTCTCCAATGACTATGTAAAAGTTTTATTCTACAACAAAGTAATTACCAAAAGTTTTGTTTCAAACACCATGACGATTCAATATATTTGTAACAATTACGTAACTAGGTACAGTGCAGGACAAAAGGAACTGAAGTCAGCGCGCCGATTCAAACCAGGCCGGGCTGGTGTGTTCGGTGTGTTGCGGTTTTCGCTTGCTCGCCAGCCAGGCCTGTTCAGTTACTTTTGTCCGGCACTTTAAAAAAATAAATATTGTATCAATAAGTATTTTCAAAGAAACAACTAATTTCACTCTAGGTTTGGTTAATAATGCAATATGTATGCAGGGTGTCTCAAGAGTCGTGGCTTGTGGAAAAACCATAGATAGGGGGTGAAATTCTGAGAAGAAAAGTCCTTTAGCGTTTTTTTATCTGACGCACAGTTAATTTGTTATTAATTAAATAAGGTAGCCCATCAGAGAAGCGCTTCAATTTCTTCAAAGCGCAAGCTACCTAGCTAGTCGCCGGCCTCAGCTGGTTACTGCTTTGAAATCTCCTTTCTTAAGGCCCCCACACACGCTCAGTTTTTTACACAGACCGACCTGCGCAAATCAGGTTTGTGCAGGAATAACTAAACGTATGTAGATAATTATTCAGGCCAACTGCATGCGCCACCGGCCAGGCCTGAGCAATTTCAAGTTGTGTTTGATTTAGTCCCTCAGAAACTGCTGAGCTTGCGCGTGTGTGGGTCAGTGCAGGCAGCGTGTTCAGTTCAACTTGAGCAAATTCACTGTACGTGTGTGTCTAAAAAACAGCACAGGCCAATTTGCACAAACTTGGTTTGCGCAGGCAGGTCTGTGTGAAAAACTGAGCGTGTATGGGGGCCTTTAACGCAGGGTTCGTTAGAAGGATCTGAAGAATCAGCGGAGCGATGTTTTCAATTTTCTTTTTGCATGCCTTACTACAAAAGACTAATTGATGGAAAATATTTTCCACGGTAAGGCACTTCCGGAAATATTGGAACGACATTAACTTTATTATTTTAATAGGAAAACCCCTTTTTTCACATATTTTGAGTGCCCACCGTATTTAAAAATAGGTTTGTCTGAAAAAAACATTTCTCTCTCGCACCCCCTGCAAACTATTGGAATTACGAGTTTTTTTTTAATTCACTTCTTTGTTGTCGATCCGAAGTTAGCAATTTTTTTTAACAATTGTTCAATTATTTAAGCAACCGCAAAAAGAGCTAAACTGTACACAATACATACAGGATGTTCACAGAAGGTGCAAACATCGACATCTTAATTATGCCAGGACTTGATTTTTTTTTAATGGAAACCCCCAATTTTCTATTTTTTCCTAAATCTACATTGAATCTCCTATTAAAATTATCTGAGGTAAAGATCTGTAACTTTCTTTGTTTATGAAATATATAAGGAAGTTCATATTTACAGTTAAGTCGCGCTCATTGCGCTCGGTACTGATAACAATCAGGCCTTAACATGAAAAAGTGATAATCATCCCCATAAAACAAAGCATCTGCCATTTGCGAATTTTGCGATTCAAAATAGTTTAAAAAACGCATGCTATGTGTAAACTTGTGCAAAATCGCAAATTACAGCAATGGAGATATTTTAAATTTATTTTGCAGTTTTGGGCAATGTGAGAAAATCATTGTTAGAACCTGAATTGTAACAATTACTTCGAATTGGCCCCTATGAATCCAGCGAAATTTAATCTCATTAAGGTCAATAATAACATTATTAAAAAGATCTAAGAATCTATTTTTAGATCTTGTAACCTAGAGCTTAAACATAGCACGCCATTTATAAAATTGCTTTTTATGAATTCTAAAACATCTCAACTTTCGGTAGACACGAATGATTTTTTGGATTTTCCCGCAAATGGTTGTTTTGATATTATTAATGGTATTACCTTTTGTACTCTTGACGAGTTGCCTGTTGTGGCTCATTAGCCGAAACCGGTTGCAAAAATTGATATATTAATAGACTCTCAAAGCAACTCTGTCTTTTTTTTCTTTTTTAATTAAATTTAAATTAAATGAATAGCAAATAAAACTTGGCAACGTGAAGAATAAGCGCACAATGCGATAAACAATATATTGTGGTAAAACGGCTCAGCAGTGCCTACTTTTGCCGGATGAGATCAATCGAGACAGAAGTAACCTGTTCGTTCCAAATCGATGGAATTTACTGATTTGCCGAGAGGAATTTACCACAGTAGAATTCGCCTTTAACAAGACTAACTCACTCGCCTGCCAGTTATAGGGGATACTAGAATCAGAGCCCTTATTACTAGACCACGCTCGTCACCAAATGGAGGGTTAGGTCCCTGTCAACAGTTTTTTCTGGACCAGGATAAGTTAGGCTGTTCCTGAACAGGGAATAAGCAGGTAGATTAAAATGCACCTTGATCGGAGCGTGCCAGTGGTTTCATGCACGTTATTTAGGAGCCATGCAAAATAACGCATCACTTTGACCCATCCGGGGTGGTTTTTCCGCGCATAAGTCCGGAAAAGCCTGCCTAACCCTTTTAATAGGGATCTGCTAATTGAAAGCACTTAAGTCCAAAGAATAAATTAAACGGACGGGTTCTAAAGACTGTAGGATGATCTCAAAGGGCCTTGGCAGTTTGCAATCGGCTTCCATAACCGAGTTCAAACGTTGCGCATCTTAACAAACCCAAAACGATCCATCCTTCTTCACAGCTGTTAGTAAAAGGTTAAAGAAAGGCGTATTCGACCGTGAAATTATGCCTCAATTCTCCATCAGAGCCACCTGCTCCTCCGTTGCTTCACACAAAAAGGGCGTCTACCAGCCGAATCTCTCATCTCTCATCTCATTCTTGCGGGAATCCAACAACGATTGGAATTTCTTAAGCTGATCAACGGGCAATCCACTAGAGTTTGCTCAAAGTTAGGGGTCGAACATTTACCGGGCTCAACGCTTGACGACGGAACTGGAACAAAGATCCAGAGGACAATAGACAAAGACGGTGAACCTGAGCCTCTGGCTCTTTTCCATGAGGTACGAACTGTTCGTGATCCTCCACGACGGAATCTTCAAGAGGTATGGTCAAAACACATAAAATCAGATCCAAAAATCCGAGGAAACCCCAAATCAGGAACAAGTAAAAAATTCAATAACAAAATCATGATTTCCCAGAGCGAAGGGCAAGGAAACCTGCTATGCCAATTTTAATAAAATTGTTGATTTGGATTTTCCATCAAAAAGTGTCTCAAAGAAGTCTTAATTAAAATTGCCCCATATTATAAAATTGATTTAAAAAAATAAAAACCATTTTTGCCATTTTTAGTCTTTTTGTATGTGTGTGAAAAACTAGGCATGGTATAAGGAATAGTTTTTCACATAAATGACGCAACTTTGCCCCAATTTAACCGGTTTCGTCGTTCTTACCGTTGACGAGATTCCCGTGGTTGAGGTTGAAATATGGACACCCGATATACACACAGGGTGAGCCACTGAAACTCGCACGGACGATTACGGCTAAACTACTTAAATTTAAAAAAATAATTCGAATAAAAAAGATAACAACGAACTTGCTGGATAAGTAGAATTTATTTTCAAGCATATAGGGTATTCCATTAAAAAGTTGTAAACCAAACTTACATTTTTTTAAATGGAATGATATGATTTTCGCACGTCTAGCTTTTTGTACTTAAAAATCGTCTAAATTAGACGTAACACCCACTTGTGTACTATTTATAGTTTTTGAGAAAGAAAAAAAGATTTGTGCTAAAATTTGACAAAATTTAATAATTCACTAAAATTTGTGCTTTTGATATAAAATTTTAATTTTTGCACTAAATTATTCTTGATGACATTCTTTCACAAAAAAGCGAATTGTCATACCGGGTGATGACAAAACGCGTAATAACCGTTTTCTTCATTTTTTTTAAATGGAACACCCTACTTTTTTAATTATCCTTAATTTAGACTAAATTAACTTTCCATTGGTATGTCATAATCGATTTTCTGCCGGATAGTTTTTTCACAATTGTGAAGAGAAAGGTCACTTCTCATATAAAAAAATATTTGCTAGTACCTCCTGGCGCCCTCTATTGATTTGTCTGTGAACTCGATAAAAAAAAAGCAGGAGCTATTGACTCGTCCCAATAAAACGTCGAAACAGTTGAGAATTAAGCAAAAATTATGGCTAATCACGCTAATTACTCAACGGAAGAGTTAATTAATATGGTTTTTGTCACATATGCATCGATTGCTCGACTATTCATGTCGGTTAGGCAGGCGGCAAGTGCGAAATTGATTGCCACCTACAATAAGGCCCGTTGCACATGCGCAGCACTCAAAAAAGCAAGAGCTCTAGGGCTGTTTGTTTTTTGACGTCTTGATGTCACATAATTCGTAGTAACTTCAAATCGACATTGAAACTTGTTTCAAAGACAAACTTTTATTTAAAATGAGTGATAACGGTGTTATTGAGCATGAAAACATTTCGTTCGTACAGGTGGATGAGATAGCGAGAGAAGGAACCCATTCGAAGACCGTGTATTTAGAAAATGTTTGCAACTGGCAGAATTCAATTGTCCTAATGGGGGTATTACACACGGTAGCTGTTCCAGCGTATTGGCGTATATAAAGCAACTGACGATACACTGAATCCGTGCGAATTTTTGTTTATTCGGAAATTGAATTTTATTAAACAAATTGTATTGTTATATTAAATAAAAAAATTATATGCAGTTATTTCAAGCAATTTTTTGTAACCTCCATTCAAAGTCGCCGATTCGATACATATGTGACGCCGTCGATTTACTTTGGATCGCCTTTGGGGACCCAAACTAAATCTGTGGCTCCTCCTGCAACAACAATGGGCGCCTTTGCGCCCTTGATACACAAGTAACTATTTTTGCATTGGACAAGCTGAAAAAAATTCATTGTTGGCAGCCCGGATTTAGAACGCCAACTATCCTGAACTTGGACGCCCAAGTTGGATGCCTTCAAAAACCTTAAGGAAAGGTTTCCCGAAACAGGCACTGAGGCATACAAGAAGCCGAATAGTCGGAAAATGGTGCTGGACGAGGAAACAGAACTAAACGTCCTTCTAACAGTTCAGGAAAACCCAACATTTCCTCCTGGGGAATAAGTCGCAGGCATACAAGAAGCGGAATAGTCGAAAAACGGAGCTGGACGAGGAAACAGAACTAAACGTCCTTCTAACAGTACAAGAAAACCCCACATTTTCTCCAGGGGAATAAGTCGCGCAATGGATGTCTCTCAAACGTCAATCGCGCGTACTTTGAAGAAACATCAATACCATGCTTTTCCCATGGAACTTCTTCAAGAGTTGTATGGTGACGATTTTCAAAACGGAGTGAATTTTGCAAACTGGATCAATGAATTGATAAACGGTCAAACAAGGATTTTAAGTAAATTTTTATTCACTGATGAGGCTACTTTTAAGAGAAATGCTAATGTGAATAAGCACATATGCATTACTACTTTGTGAAAAACCCTCACGGGATGCGTACGATTGATCATCAAAATTGCTGGTTTCTGAATGTCTGGGTTGGAATAACTGGGACAAAAATTATTGGTCCATTTTTTTTTAATACTCCCTTGAACGGCGAGTTATATTTGCAATTTCTGCGAAGTGGTTTTCCGAATTTATTCGTAAATGTTGACGCAGAAACCAGAAGCACTCTTTGGTTCCAACATGATGGTGCTCCCCCACATTACAGTCGAGCTGTTAGAGACCATCTAAATAATTGACGTCCTGGTGGATAGATTGGTAGGGGTAGAAGAGTCTTTTATATTAATATTTGATTACATAAAAACATTTTTGCGTAAACTGACTCTTTTAATTCACGATTGAATTTGAAGAAAAAAAGAACTTTAATCATGAATAACTTTTAAATAGATAAAAAATAGAAATTAACGATGATAGACCTCTTAAAATTAGTATTAAGGGCACAAAAACTCATGATATGCCCTTTAATCGCTACTTTGTTATCAATAAAAAAAACTTTCAATAATGATTATTGTCCAATTTTTACCCAGGACCAAAGAAGAGTCTTTTATATTAATATTTGATTACATAAAAACATTTTTGCGTAAATTGACTCTTTTAATTCACGATTGAATTTGAAGAAAAAAAGAACTTTAATCATGAATAACTTTTAAATAGATAAAAAATAGAAATTAACGATGATAGACCTCTTAAAATTAGTATTAGGGGCTCAAAAACTCATGATATGCTTTTTTGCCATTCGGAATAATATTCTCGATATATTAGAGTACGTGCATTTAATTTGAAGATCTGGCTAAAGGACTATGACTGCTCATTGTGGCTGATAGCGGAACAACTGGTGGCTGTCGACGACCGGCTGGTGGCTTCGTGTTCATTTACATTGCATTAGCTTCTTATAAAAATTTGTCAAATTACATAAGTTATCTTCAAAAACTATTAATAACTAATTATTTTGATATTAAGCATGACAGTATCATATCAATTATGCTTTTCAAAGCATAATTATGCTTTTCCAAGTATTGCATATAATGAAAATAATTCAATCGTGAATTAAAAGAGTTAATTTACGCAAAAATGTTTTTATGTAATAAAATATTAATATTATTATATATATCTCAAGCAATAGCAAATGAGTAAGCAGAGCTTAGTCTTGCTGCTTCTATTGTATAGTTGAGAGTTGTACTTTAATGCTCAAAATCAAGGAAAACAGAAGTCATTGTTGCATAAGAACGTGTAAACCATTTAATGGCGAAGATTCTACATCGAGTTTTTATGTTTTCAACATTGGGATCATTTTCTTGCTTACATATATTTAACTTCCTACAACGTAGCCTCGCAATAAACTTCCGGTGTTATCCTTATTGATATTTTCGTCAACCCTATTCCGTGATTTTGGACCAGGCTTTTTTCACTTTTCGCGACGTTCGAATTGAACTTAATGTTATGAAAATCCTATCAAGACCAGTCGGTAAGACAACGGTCATCCATAATAGATTATCTCTGAAGAACGATAACCTGTTTCAAATTATTTTAAAACGAACAAGCTTTTAAGTAAACTTACCTGACAAAGAAAAGAAGAAATCCCTGAACTATGCTTAAAAAACTAAATAGTCACTTATTCAAAACGAAACAAGTAAACATCACATTTTCTAATTGCGTTTTCAATAAAAGTATGCAACGAAATTTCTCGTACAAAGTATCGTTTGAAAACTTATTAGTTATACAATAATAAGCACTATAAATATAACGGATGCTGCGTTTAAACCAACAAGAAAACGTACCTACTCTTACGTACTCTTAAATTTTCAAATTGCGTTTTTGAAAAAAATATTCAACAAAATTGCTTGTACAAGAAATCATTTGAAACCTTATTATCTATACAATACTATGTAACTAAAATATACAGGGTGCTCCATTTAAAAAAAATGAGAAAACGTACTCTGCGAGTTTCGCTATTTCCCTATATCAAAAATTAGCCTTTCAATTAGTATTACGATTGAGTGTAAGTAATGTAAGTGTAATTAAGAAATTTTTCAAGTAAAAATTATTATTTTTGACCGACCCATCAATTTATTGTGAGTGTTTAAAAATCAAATATTAAAAAAAAAAAACTTATGGTCCGAAATTTAAAAGTGATATGTCAAATTAAAGAGCACATGATTGTATTTAAAAAATGTACGTTTGTTTTGTCACATTAGAATGCAACATCCTGTATAAATGAAAATAATTTCAAATTGCAGTCTAATGCGTAGCTGCAGCTTGGTGAAAGCCGCATTTCCGAATATTCATCGGGACCCGAGCAATCCTACGTGCGAGCTTAAGATACGTACCCTGTATGAGTTTATTATACCCTCCCCGAATATAATTTTAAAGAAATCAGCGTTCTTATCTCAAAGATAAGGAATTAACGCAAGAATTAATTTGTATTTTAAGCGATTCCCATACATTCATATGCTAAGCATTGGCAGCAAATGCCACCAATTGTTCCACGCAGCGTCACCAGACGTCGCTGCCTTCCAAATACACATCCTCTATAGTCTTACAAAAAAAAACGATTTTTTTGACCAAGTCTACTGTATTTTTGAATTTTATTGTGTTTTTTAATTTCTATGCTCCCAGACGCTCAAACGCTTCCAAATTGATAAAGAGCCAATCCCTAAAAATTTGAGCTAGTGATATTAACAGCCCGCGGCAAATACGGAGACCTCCCAAACTTGGTGGGCAGTTTATGAAGCTCTGATTTTAATTCAAAATATGAGTATAGATGTCGCTGACTTCTCGCAGCAACAAACAGCGATATGGCGATGCCAAAGTGGCACCGCTCATCCCCGCTCCCCTCGACCGACCTATTATACATAAAGTGTCGTCGAATGTCTGGGTCTCGGCTCTCGGTTTCGTTCCATCCCTCCCTGCAGTCCACAGAGAGACGCAAATTATAATTTGAGATGTTGAAGTTGCGAAATTTATAATTTCCTTCTGCTACTTCTAGTCGTCTCAATCTCTCAATGCGAATAATGATTTAGTCATTATAATAAAAATAACTTTTAATTTATTTATAACAAGTGTTCGCCAGTTCGCCGAAAATTGGTCGATGATGTCGAAGGCTGTGAAAAAAATACTAACTTTTTCCAAATGCTTTTTATTCATAACACTAATAAGTTCTCTCCATTAGCTACTAATCATAAAAAAAAAAAGAAAATGTGTTCACGTTAGTCTGTAGCAGTATCGGTGAATCTCCGCAGTCAATACTAATGCGACTGCGAACGAATTCTGACCTTACCAACTCAAGCTTCAAGGTCGCCACTCTTTGTATAGGGCCTATACCAAGCCTACACTACAGGCGGCTGCTACTTTACTCGAAAAGCGCTGCCAATAATGGAAATCGTTCGACTGGAAATCGTTCCGATGAACGATGTTCCGTGTACGTCACACAACTCTTCCTTATGAATCTGCTCATTTCGCTTGCAACTTGTTTGATTCGATATGATGACATCCCAGATATGATCATAAAATTTTTTTTAATTACTTATATCAGGCCTTTCCCATTTTCATGTCTGAGTTAGTCAATTTTGTTCAAAACNCGAGCAAAACAAACCAATTTTTAAAGAATCGTTGTGTAATGCCCATGTCACAACGTTCCGACCAACATTTGTGAAAGAAATATTCTATTATTGGCTGCGTTATTCACGTGAAGCTTCAGCTGCTGACAAAGAGTGTCGACCTTGAAACTTAGGTAGAGAAAGGTCTTCATTCGTTCGCTCGTTCGCAGTTGTAGTTGCATACACTGATGCGGGCTAATGGGCGGTCGGGAGGGTTTAGTCACGTGGCTCACTCTCTCTCAAACCTTTCCGTCGATTCTCATTCTTGGAAATATGGCTAAATGCCTAGTTCACATATTTGTGTATTGCTTGTGCGCAAGAGACTGCGAAACATTCAGCTCATTGATTGAAGCAAGCACGTGCAACCTTTGCTTTGTTGTGCGCCTTTGTTTGTTTGAACATACATGCCAACATGCAGTAGGTCTACTTTTCTACAGTTTACTATACGTGTCGACCATGAGCCACCTCTTGCCGTTTCGTTGAACTTCTGTCGTCGTTTTCACGCCTCGTAAGGAGCCAAACGAATAGGCAACTTGTGATACAGTTGCTTCTCACAATGTAATTCTTTTGAACTGTTCAAAATGACTTATTTACTATTCTCATGAATTTTTATTGTTACAAATATGCAAATATGCATTTTGCGCAGACATTAAACAAATGTAGAGACAAATTTTAATTCACGAAAGCGATCGAAAATATCAGAACATTTTATGGAGGTTCTCTACAAACCAGCCTATAAAAACATATCAACTAAATTCAGTAACGTATGGTACCGCAGATCCCTAATTATCAACAAAAACATTAAATCAATTAGCCGAGCAAAATCAAGCACTATATCCATTCGAAAGTCATATAATAAAATTGAGTTTCTATATTGATGACATATTAACTGGTAGCAACGATCTGCAGACAACAATCAATTTGAAAATCAACATAAAAATTAACTGGGACACACCAGTACCCGACAGTATCAAAAAGGATTGGCTCAACTGGCTGTCAGAATTACAATGTATTCCACAGATCCATATTTCGAGACATGTGTTTAGCACAAGAAGTAACTATATTGATATTCACGGTTTTTCAGACGCCTCCGAAAAGGCTTACGGGGCTGCTCTCTATGTTAGGTCGATGAATGATAAAGGCGACATCGCAGTACCATTATTAACGTCAAAGGCTCCAGCAACACCCTTACGTAACATAACACTTCCGAGATTAGAACTTTGTGCCGCGGTTCTATTAGCAAACCTATTCGTAAAAATATGCGATATTAATTATTAGAAAAAAATTTCACTATTGTAGACAGGCTATTTATTACGTGCTTTACAATATAACAACTGACGTTTCGATCATATTTTGATCATCTTCGGAGTTAGAGAATCAGAAGGTGTCACATAACGACGTTGCCATATACAACTTTTGAATTTTTAACGGCACCCTGTATATTTTTTTTCATAATTTGGTTGCTATTGCTGTGATACACATAACTGGTAATTTAAATCGAAATCGGTTGGTTCTTTAATAAATATTACCTAAATATTTAAATTAAAAAATAATTAGAAATGAAGAAAAAGATTATTTAATATTTGTACGAAAAAGGTTTCGAATTGAATTTTAATAATAGGGTATTTGACTATTTTGTGAGTGCTTAAAACTTTAAGTTATGGTCCAAAATGGACGAAAAAAATTTTTTTAACTTTTTTTTTAGTTAATTTGATTTTATACGGCCACTTTAAATTTGAGTGTTAAAATTTCGCGCGCAAACACTACAATCACTATGGCCGCCTATCGTGACGTCACAATGCAGTAAACAAACT
>JARJDY010040490.1:0-32483 GCA_030264615.1 Cypha longicornis
ATTTAGCGTGCGGTTTAATGAAAATTGTAAGCTTGCACCGGATTTTCCGAACCAATTTAATTTTAATATGCCGGTTCCTAAATCAGTATACATATTAAACGCAAGAACATAAAAATGAATAATGGAAACAGATATCTCGAAAATAAACAGGCACGAGAACGACAAAATGTATATATTATTTTCCCTCATTTTCCCCGTTTTTACTGCTTTCCTTTTTTTTGGCGTCCTCATCAAAAGTATGCGCGAGAAATCGTTCTCGCAGAAAGAGAAATTCCCTTTGAAAGTTGAAACGTGTCGAATTTATATTTGAAGAAATCAGCATTAATTATGTTTACATCGAAGTGAACGTTCAAATGAGATTTATCACTTGCTGCGTCCTAATGTGATTTGTAAACATTGGGGCCTAGTTTTGTCTAATCAAATTCCGTTTACCTTCATTAGGTTTCGCTGCATCCACGCCCTTTCTTGTGAAACGTAATTTGTACGAATCCGGTATAACTTCGGGAACCTCGGCGAAGGGTTTTCATATTAGAATTTTATTTATCATAACTAAAAAATTAAAAACATGTTATTATAAAGAATGTCGCAGAAATTTTCGGACTAAAGAAAAAAAATATGGATTATAAGTTTATTCAAATTTTTTGCATTTAGATCACATCGTCTTGGTACAACCTGTGCATGCGCAAATCTGACGGTACGTCTGTATATCGGAAGGTAATACGGTTAATAATTAAAGTTAGAACAAACGAGCGTTCGGGGATTTGCAGTTGGTAAAAACAAACAAAAGCCGAAAGTTATTTTCCCGGTGGATTTGGTCGCAGCGAATACAGTGGCGACGACATGACTTTCAGCTTTCGTCCTGCAGACAGGACAGGCTTTAAGAATTTAGCGTCCTTGGGCTACTAACCTTCTTCAAAAAAAAAACAACAAAAATTATTTTCGTTGTTTTCTAATTGTCTAATAGTTTTCCTGCAGAAATATTTTACAATGATTTGATTTTTCGTTTATTCTTGTTTTTTACATTTCATTAATGAAAGTGTAAACCATTGGTATCCCTGTCAATGACTGGTGCGTTCACTACAATACGCTTAGTAAACACTACTTCTTAGTTTAAAACTTTTTCATGTAAATACGACTTCCTTATTACAGACCCGTGCACAATTTTATAAAATAATGACCGTGATTTTTTTATTACAATTAACAATTTGGTTCCAAACGCCGCAAAACGCCGACGCCTGTGGGCTTTAGCCCACTTAGTCCTACGAAAAAGACAACTCTGCCTTACAGAACAGCCGCAAAAGGATATCTATATGCTCCATGAATGATTTAATGGAGAAGAAAGTGAGTGACGTAAGTTCGGGCTGATTTTATTAAGTTTTCTTTTCTACGCGCGCGACGACGACGTTTTTGTAAAATGTGACGAGCTGAACAACAAAGGTTCAGCTGACACGGCTCAAATTTTTTCGCCCGAAGATATCGCTCGGTGCGATTTTTTATTATTATTTGAGGAACCCCTCTAGATTGCGCATTATTCTTGGGGCGTCTTGCAAATAAATAAGTGTCGCACCGATGCCTTATTATCGAGTTAGTGCAACCGTATATAACGAATAGACCCGCCGCCTCCAGCTAACTAGCAACCCTATTTATCTCCCACCCGCGCGTTCGCGTGTGCGTGTGTGTAGGTTTGTGTTTGTGATGGAAGACGAACGTTTGTTTTTTCCTTTCCCTATATTATTATTCCGGTGCTTAGGTCGAGCACAAAGCTCTCTTTATTGTTTAAAGAGGGAGGCAGCGAGTGTGTGAGAAATCGCGTATAAAACCGGAAGCGCTCAGTGCTGGAGTGGAACGATTTGAATTAGAGTGTAGTTAGTTGTAAGTAGAAAACCCAGACTATAAATTATTTTACGGTATCATAAAGGGAAACTAACAAAGGGAAATATACGAAAACCCTAAAAAAAGACTTCACTTCGAGTGTGTGTATTTATCTTTAGCGATGCCGGGGAAAGGTAAACGATATCGCTGTATTCGGTACAAGACAGGAAAAAAAGGGAGAAAACTTCTTGAAAAGATTGATCCACTAAAGCGCACGCAAGAGAGAGCTTCTTCTTCAATTCCTCCAAAACATAAATTTCGCAAACTTGGATCAAATTTTACGTTCAATTATAAAGTTTGGCAGTTTAAATGTCGCTGCAGGAGCCGTTTGCTTTTTCGCGTTCAATCGAATCTTACAAATCATTACATGGATTTTACTACTGTTTTCCAAAGTAGCTACAGTATATATCGTAGCGAATCGCCGCTTTAGTTGCGCGGCCACTTTGGAGATGCTCCAAGATTACTTCTTTCGGTTTGTGCCTGCGCTTGTCAATTTGCCGGCTGCGCCGAGAATATCGAGGAGATTGGTGAAATATGGTCACATGTGATTTACGATCGCTGAATTTATTGCGTGTTTGGGAATTTCAAATCAAAGCACATATAAATCAAACAAACTTTACGTGCGCGTCGACGTCCGCTAAGATTTTATAGGGACACACACACAAAATGTCACATTTTTCTTAATTCTTCGGCGCCGAATTTAATTTTCCTCTTTTTACTGCATCCATTTAAAATGGATGAACATAACTTTCGCATTAGTGATGAAAGCTCTATACATATACAGGATGCAGAATAAATGATTGGAAAGTCCTTCAATTATAACTACACTTTTGTCATTTCTAGAGTTTTAAAGATTTACAACTTTTTAACGGCCTTTTTAATCCTTTGACAATGTTCTGGAAAAGTTGCTCAAATTGATGCCCTTTGCTTTTATATATTGCTTTAAACATCCTGTATGGGTGTCTTCTTTCCACTGTTAAAAGTTTGCGAATTAGGTAAACTTAATAAAAACTTTGTTCACATTCGCAATATATTTTATAGATGCAGGGCCGTACTAAGATGAAGGTATGTTCTTGGTCTTGAGGACCTTCTTGTTTGCTTGTAGGAGTTTTGTGTTAATTACTGCTGGCTACAGTAACTACAAGCTGTAAATATGGCTCTTCCATAAAAAAATAATTTTATTTAAAACCGTTTCTTGTAAATACGACAACCTTATTACGACCCTGTCACCGTTTCATAAATAAAGTTCACCGCAAAACTTGAAAAACTAATAATTTCCTGTTTCCTAAGGTGTTTTCTTCCCTAAATCGACCAATATTCCTAAATTTCCAGTAAACTTACAAAAGTAATTGCATTTAAAATAAACATTCATTTTTGTTTCAGGTCAGTCGTCGAAATAAAAGCCCCAGTTGCTACCCAAAAAGCAAGATGTGATACGAGTACCTATTTTAACTCACTGCCAAATGGTCCAGTATCAATATTTATTACCGGTACTCCAAGCTTAAAGTAAAAGGTAAACTGAATTATGAAATTGTTCAAACAATATTTCGCTCACGACGTATTTCGTAGTTAAGTGCATTATCGCGAAAGTTTTGTTTGTGACTCGCTCAAACTTTGAGCAGCATAATTTTCCAACTTGTTCCTTAAAGTACACACTTACTGCGTTACTATACGGATGTGTACCGTATGTATTTACACTGTGTGTTGTACTATATTGGCAGTTTGATAGACTTCAAAGGATTTTCAATTGTGTTTACCCGACAAAACCGTTGCGCCTTCGTTTTGGTGGTCGAGTTTCCCTCATATTTAATATACATATATGTACACCCTCTTAAAGCTTTCTTTGACTACATACTCATTAACCCATCAAGTTTTCCCATTTGAAAGCCATAAGAACGAAAACTTCAAAGAAAGTTCTTATAAAGTGAAAAGAAGGAGTTAAAATTAAAAATTTAGAGTCATTAAATATTTTTTGTGTGATTTCTGCAAGCTAATAAATCAATTCTGATTAAGCACTACATATAGCATTGTACCATTCTTCGGTACATAAGTTGTTCCAATTCGAGTTGGAGGCAAAAAAGGGACAAATCTTAACGATGTTTGTGAGCGCACAAAGCAATCAAACGAAGGAAACTTAGCGCCGTGACGCTGAGCGTATTGTTAATGGTCTGTTTCATTGAAGGAAAAGGAAAGATACTGTTCCCCAAGGACTATACGGCGTAAAACGAGCAAATAGATATAAACACATTCCGTGCATCCTCGCTAATCCTGGCGCTGTCTTCGCACTTTACGGCTGTTATATTTTTTCATAACGCAAATTGTTACTTTTCGGGAATAAAAGCGTGACGACAATTTGTCATCCTTAATTTTCTGCCAAGATTGTCCAGAAAAACATGCTAGAGATTTTTTAGATTTTTTTCCAAGTTATTAAATTAAATTCTTGGTCGTTTTTCATATTTTGTCATTGTTACAAATAAAGTTTTGTTAGAAATATAATTCAATTTTCGGAATATCCAATGTAATTTTTAAAGATCTTACAATCTTTTTATCTTCAATGTACAACTTATTCAATTTAAAAAGGCCAGCCACAGAGACAAGGAAAAATGCAACAAAATTTAAAAAAATAAGATCGTTTTGGCAAGTTTCAGGATAAGTTGCGACTTCATGACAAATGCACATGAACCTATAAAAGTTAACATGATTCGTGCGCATATAGCAGTAAATAGTTTACAATTCCGAAACATGTTTTAGAATCGTAAACATTTCATATAAATAAAACTCTGGAACCGAGCCTCTTCAGCAACAATCGTAACATTTTTTGGGCGTCAAAAACACTTTGTCAAGTACCTTTTTCATTCTTCTTTAGAGCACACATGCTTTAAGAGCACACAAAATTTGATAGCTTTTATGTAGATTGAAGATAATTGACAAACAAAATGTATGAACATGCCTGCCTGGTATAATATTTATGCGTTCCGAGTGTATTTACATTTAATTCGAAAGGCGCGTAAAAGTATGCTTGTGTGTAAGGGCTGAAGAGCAAAAAGGAAACGAGGACGATTGATGGATGGTTGTCGACAGAGGAAATGTTTACATATGTTGGATCTTGAAGAGACGCTTCTTTAAATCGAATCTACTTAGCATAAGTGTCGCTTTCCATACGGTAATTTTCTTTTGAAAATATTTATGGAAAAAGGCGTAGGGAAGCGGCTCTCTCGGCTGATGGATGAAATTGGATGTAAATGCCAGACACCAGAACTTATGCATTTTTGCGTAAATTCATTTTTTACAAAAGACACATGAATAATAAAAAGTGCGATTTTAGTGAATTTTTCAGTAACATTTTTTTGCAAGTAAACAGGTGCATAAATTCTGATAGAAAATTATGTTAAAGTTTACAGTCATTTTATGGCTATACTATATTGATTTTGGAATGTTCAATCAGCGTCACAGGCGTTTGCAAATTTTAAAGCTGGTGTTTGAAAATAACTAATCGGATTGGAAAATTGATTTATCGATTTGCTTTTATGTACTATCACTGATGAACAAGGCTTTACGTTCTAACGAGCTCCACTCGCCGTTTATTTTCAAAGATTATTTTCAGATAACCCCGTTTTCTCTAAATCCCTTTTTAAAGGCAGCTTCCATATTTTCCTCAGCTTTTATTTTACTTATTACATTTCACATAATTTACATTTGCCCATCTTCAAAAGTGTAACGAATTTCAATTCGAATTGAACCGTACAGTTACCCAACGAGGACAAGTGGAGGCTGATTGGGTAAAAAGATTTGCTGCAATCAACTAGTGCAAAAGTGATTAATGGACGAGCCGTTGTAATTGGGTTCACAGGGTTTTAACTGGACTGGGCTGCATACTACGTATATACACACTCCGTGGAATTGAGAGAGAAAAGAGGCGCACAAAAGTAGCCGGCGTCGTCGTAACAAGCTCTATTTCATGTCGCTACACGCTGCATATAAAGGTATAGATGCAGAAGGACGCGCAAAGGACCTTAGGTATTCAGTGCGAGTAGGTGGCATTCTCAGTGTCCACAAACGATTCAAATACCGTGCAGCGGGAATACGACATCAAGTGCACACACACACACACGTTGCTCTTTTTAAAAGCGGTTATCATTCTTGCTTTTGAATGTGTCCCCGGTAAATGTTCTTCGTGGTAAATTTACGCACGTGTACCTTTAAAATGCGCTTGAAGGGGACTTTTTGAAATGGTCTTCTGCAGAATTCCTATTTTCTTTTTTCACAAATAAAATTAGCGGATAAAACTTTCTTGTCCTTACACCGTTGTTGTTGATTATTTTTTAATTAAAAAGTGAAAGAGTTTGCATCAAAGTTGTTTAATTTTCTTTTTAATTTAAGAATTTTATTTTAAGTTTAAATTAAATTTCAACGATGAAAATATATATTTTACTTTACAAGTTAGTTATTTTCGAGTGTATGCCCGGCGCCTGCACATCAAACCTGTGATTTTTCATTGTAATTTTCAAAAAAAATATTATTATTCAAAAAATTTGAAACAAATAAAACTATACTTTTAAGTACAGCCCGGCGCCTTCACATCAAAAACACTGATTTTTATTTCTGACATTCAAAAAAACTTTATCAATAAAACATGAGTCATAAAACATAAAACAAATTAAGATTGTCTCATAAATCTAATTAAAAAAATTGTTCGCGACTGGATTTTTTAGTGTCGACCGGCGCCTTCACATAGAAAACCACACATTTTCCCCCATTATCCCAAACACTACACTTCGATTTTAATTTCTATCACGTATCACGGTCCCGTAGAAGTGATCAAGGAAGATTATTCTCAGATTAAAGTTTTTCGAATCGCACCGAGAATGAAAGATTATCTTCGAGCCCAAAAAAGTCACTGAGCGCACATGCATCACCGAGAAAGACAGGGAATATAGTTTAAGGATTACGTCGGCTTAATTACGCGGTAAGTCTGCTCTATAATGACAGAGAGAGAGCAATCCCTATACGTCAGCAACTCCTTTGCGTTCCGCGAACAATTTATCTCTTAATGCATCAGGATGAAACGCACCCAATACATTTGAATCTATACAGGGTGATTTATTTAGAGTGCAATTCTTCTCGTGAAGCAGTAAACAAAAAAGACACCGCCAAGAAAGACAACATTTTACTTTTTTGCTACTTCTTTAAGTTATTCGAAGAAAACTGAAATAAAATTTGGCAACGGTGTGGAAATTTGGAAGCTTTAAAAAATCATCAACAAAATAATCAAAATGTGTTGATTATTTAAAGAATGCTAGTTGATGGCAAAATTAATTTTTAATCTTAATTCATATCTGAAAACGGGAGGACTTTCTGAATACGCGTTTTATACTCCTTTTACGATGCAAGTTCACGAGAACAATTGTGCTAATAACGAAACGCCCGGTATATTTGCTATTTGAAACAGGTGTACGCACACAAAAGGCCTCCTCTAATAAATGTACACTCCGCGGAAGCCTATAGGCCACGGTTTTAAGTGGATATCCTGAACAATCCAAAACAAGGCTCTTATATACATATACGTAGATGGTATTGCGGCAAAGCAATGTGCACACGCACTTTGGAACAATAATATGTTGCCGGGAAAAGGATAAGGTGACGCGGATGAAACGGGGAGAACGTAAAGTGCAACTATATTCCTCTGAACACACTTTACCAATTAAGAAGTTTTCTCAAGGCCCACACCAAGAAATTCCGCGGCGGGCGGCGCGGCAAACAATCTCTGTACATTGTTGGATGCGAGATGTGTGGGTATTTTAAGCTCGGAAAACTATTACGCAGAGTTTACCTCAAATTGTATTAACATACTCGTATATAATTGAGATGCAAATTTTACATATCAAATTGCTTCACCTAAAATTACCATAATGACCCTCTTTATGATGCTTTCGCTCTATACATATATGTATGTGCCTGTTCGTGATTATTATTTAGTGCGCACTTGGAAAATGAAAAGTTTCCAACAAAAACGCTTTAGCAACTTGTATACTCGTATACATTATATTGTTATGAAAAATAACAACTTTCAAGTGAGTGTAGGTACTTAAAAGAAAAAGTGGAAAAGTATGGAATGTGTGTAATAAAGGGCATTTTAGAGCTGCAATTAATTTAATAATAAGATTTTTAATGAAACGACCAATACTAGAGGTCAACGATCCTTTTAAAGGCTTAGACGTGCAGGAAACCTTAGAAACTGATCCTTTAAAAGGATTTTAGATGTAACTCAATCATTTTTAATTTATGTACAGTATCCTGGTAAGTAACTCTTTTTGTATCGATTCTGCTTTTTTTCTATACACTCTGATAGAAAAGGATAACATTTTTTTTTCTATAAGGGAAAAATGGAAATTTAGCATGTAATTACTGAAATTGCATTGGAAGCGCTTTGTTCAATATTTATAATGCCCCCTTGTACCTTTAAATTGAATCAAACAATAATAATATTCCGAACACGAATGTGTATACGCGTACGTACATACCTATAGAACAAACGAATCGATATGCAAATGGGTCGGCGCATTTTTATCACAATTCCCTAACTGTTATATCTGAGACGTGATTTCGTTATTGTGCCGTAGTGGTAACCGCTAAAGAGAGTTGCATGCCACTGCACCTATCGCTACTTTGCAATTTCGCCAAATTACCAAGTGGCTTGTCGTTCAGGTTTTCAAGCGATTTCTTCGCTTTTCAAATTATTTTCCCACTTTCAAAGCGGCTTTAAAACACCTGCAAATTAAAGAAAATTCAAATGTTTTTCAATGAAAAAGATTGCTGGTAGTTTTAAGAAAATGCGTAATAAAATTAATAAGCCCATTATTTTTCCACTTTTTCTCCTAAATGAAATCGCTATGGTTTTAATTATTACTTAACGAGAATAAAGCTGTTTTTGAGACGGAAAATTCTCACTACTTTACATTGGTGCAACAAAAATGCAAGTTTTTACCGTGTTTGCAACTAATAGTGTGAGCGCTTCAAAAATATTGGTTCAATGTGATTTGTTGTTTGCTCGCGTTTAATGTTCGGCGCTAATGTTGGTATTAAGCACCTGAAAAGCACCTTATCGTGTACAGCTTTTTTCCTGCCCATTATTTGTTACTCGCGCTGCAGACATAAACACAATGTAAGAGACTATTATTATCCTGCAAAGTTGCGATACACGCGTATAGTGTAGTGGAATACGTATAAAGAGAAGGATATACAACAACTGGGGAAGCTTAATTTCCTGTTACTTGATTTCATATTTTATTTTACATCGGAGTATATGTGTTCCACCTACTTTTAGCTAAGTGAAAATGATCATTATAATACCGTTGTTTGTTTTATATGCATATTTTTTATATTAATTCGCTTGTATGGCTTTTTTTTATGTGTGATATAAAAAATCGGAGCCGGGGAAAAAATGAGTCAAAAATATATGGGCTCGGATAAATTTGTTAGCGAAACGTCAAAGGCACAATGGTGATTAATGCTTTGTATGACAAAATACACGAGAGAGTGCACACAAATATAGTTATTAAGTAAAATTTTGGTTTTGTTGTAGTCGCTCCAGCATATTGAAAGTTGCGCAAATTCCGAAACTTTGCCTTAATGGATTAATCAATAAATGAAACCTGCTTTATCTTCCCGCACGTTAACCAGAAACAAAATCCAATTTTTGCAGAACAACAGTTTACTTTCATTTACTTTTTGTACTTTTTTTGTTTACTCTTTAAAATAAATGTTTGCCGAACAAAAAAGTAGCTTTTATTCAATAAAAAATAATTTTATATTGTAATACTTTTAAACTTGGTTTAAAAATTAAAAAGTAAATGACTGAATAGAAACCGTCAAACAAAATGAATGAACGATGATACGACAAACTTGGGTGAAGCAAAGCGAAGAGGTGCGGACGCGAAGCGAAAATAAACATCCAAGTGTCACATAAAAAAACTGTGTGTTTATTAACTAAAATGCAAATAGGGTAAATTTTTAATCTCAAAACAACATTTATGGGCCAATCTTTAATTCATAAATGAAAATATATTTATATACTGGCATTGTTTTCACATATGCAGCAATTAAAATTTCATCTTTAATGGGCCAATAAACAGCCTGTAATTGTTTCCACGACAAATAAACAAGAGCAAATATAAGCTCCCGCATCGAGCCGTAAAGTGTTTGAAATTGCACTCTCTAGACCGGGAATATAATAGATGAATGCATTCTGGGGCATTCATTATATTATATGTCCTTCTGATACGGCGATTATTAGCTTTAACCACTACAAATGACCGCGACGACCGCATACAACAATTATATCCAGCCCCGGAGTATTATCGCATATCGCAAAGACAATTCACCAATACCACCAGCGCCACAATATAGTCCGCATGTGCTTATAAGCGATTACAGCGTGATAAGAACGCGGCCATGTTTTACGATTGCAAATATGGCGGCGGCGTGTGTGTGGATGTTGTCAAATAAAGTTGTAAATGGAGCATTTTATTGTGGAAATTCTAAAAGCTCTCTCTTCATATGTCAATAAACATCAGCAGATTGAAAGTTTAATTAAATTTTATATTATGCGCCTGTCGATTTTATGACCCCTTACACGTATACCTATCTGCAGCAGCAAGGCGATGCATGCACTTTTACTCTAGTTTATGTCACACTCAGTTATGTTAGTTGTTGCGATATACTTGCTCTTTAAATTTTTCATTTCGCAGATAATCTTAAGGACCTAAGTTATAAAGAGCGCATTACGTGCGAGAATATATCTGAAGAACCAATGCTTTCTGAGACTGCTCAAGGCACTCCATCATTTTGCATCGATAAAATGAAATTTAAAATCTTATGCATGGAAACGCACCTTTATATTAAACAATAATCAAGTTTTCGGAACGCACGCGGTGGACCGTAGGTACATGTGAACTAGCCATAATGTTGTCGCTGAAAGTGGAGACACCCCCTTAAAAGCATTTATTATTTCAGGAAGTGAGATTTTGAGGCGGCGAAATGAATAAGTGATGCCTGGCGACCCACAAAAGTAAATAAAATAAGCCGAACAACCCCTCTTACACGTATATTTGCGTAAATGATTTAAAATGAACGCAGAAGGCGCCCTTAAATTATTTTTTTTTCGCGATCGTAAAAGGCAAGTGACCTTTTCCGCCTTAAAGCCCACCTTTACACTGGAATGCGTATGTACATAGTTTTTGTATACCGGCCTACAATACGTACTCATATTTCGTGTAAAAAATTTAAATGCAAAAGTAAAAAAGCACATACCAAAGCTGCATAAAACAAACGTTTGGACAAAAAACATGTTCCAGCCGGGCTCCTAAAACATTTTTACCTTCTTTTTTGTCATTAATAAACATACCCGCACATCCGCAATATACACTTTCATACTATGCGCGCCTTTTTCCGCTCATGATCCGAGTAAGCTTGCTTTACAAACCCTAATATCCCAATTAAGAATGTGCACACACATATACATTACACATACCGTACGTATTATGCAAAGTGGATTCCTTTGTAAATGTCTACCGGACCAAGATTGATATTAGAGCTCTCGCTGTGACTTTTACCTCTTCTTGCGCATATTTAAACTCGAAAACCCAGTCCAAAAAAAAATGCGCATCATGCAAATAATAATGATGCTCCGCATTATGATTCTTTATGAAAGCGCATATAGCTCCAACTAAACAAGGAAATGGTTCCCGGCTAAACAATGAGAATTGCTAATAAGTTGCAAGGATGAAAGGGTGAACGCGAAAGCGTCTTTTATTGTTCGATCAGCATAAATCGTACAGCAATACACACAGAGACTTCCTCATGCGGAGACGAAAACATGAGCGGAAAGCGATGCGTAAACCTACATTATCCTTTACTGTACGTACGGCTGCCAAATGAAGATAAGCGATGCAACATTATCAGAGCAGGTTAAGCATGTATATATGTTCGCGGAAAATGGTAATATGTGTGTATTATTAGCAAGGCACAGGGTGTAAACACGTACTCAAGGCTTCAAGTACGATTAAAGGGTTGCTTTATAGAACATATCTACAAATAGCGTAATTTTCGTCATGGCGCTGAGGGCAAGAAATTGTTTTGAATATACGTAGGGTAAAAGCACTAGTAATTGATAGGGACATCAATGGTTGACACTTTGAAAAACAAATCAAAATAATGAAAGAAATAAACCATAGAGTTTAAATTTGACTGTTAACTGCAGTGAAGCCATCTAGGGGCAATGGTAGCGGCTAAGGAAAAATCTCGGGAAATTCAAAGATTTGCTATGAGTCTGAAAATGGTTACTTTTTGCTAAGATTAAATGAATGTAAACAGTTTTAATTCCTACCATGTTTTTTATCACGAAAAATTAGTAATCGGAGATCAATTTAATGAAACAAATTAATTCCTGCATCCTATCACTAAATAATTTAATGAATTTCCAATCAATCGCCGCTTTGAAAGCACAGCAATGCGTCAGTGTTACGAAAACTATACAATTGCTCAATGCTCAATTTGAAAAACTAATTTGGATTTAATGGACGCAACCGACTGAATGTATATTCATATTGTTCAAATCTACAAATACATCTCTTCCATCAATGCAGATGCGCAGACACAAAAAAAACGTACAAATCATTCATTTCCGTTTAATTTTCCCATTGATTATGGACGAAATATTAATGACTCGGTAGGTTTCGTTTAAAATGACATAGTATTTTGTGTTTTAATAAAATTCTTTCTTAACTTAAGTTCAGACTCAAAAAACTGTGATCAATGTGATAAAAATTATAAAAGTATTGAAGAAGGAAAATCAATTAATTGAGATGATTAATAATAGGTGGAAAATACTAAAGGAAAAACAATTTACAATATTCTTTGATTAAAAAACAATTCTGCATTTTTGCAATCTTTTCTAAGTAACCCTTCCAGGTTTTTCCGTTCAAATGGTGCATTTGATGCAATGTTTGTTATTGCATTTGTCCAAATACTTGTCGCCGGCAATGTTGGCAGTGATATTTGTGAATAAGGCAAAGCAAAAGCTGTATACATACATAGTACACTCGACGACGGATTCAAATATTCAATCGAAATTGATTCTTGTTGTTCCCCTCCATGTATTGTACCGAATGATGTATATATAAACTACCCTATGGAAGCAAATAACAAAGAAAGGGATTTTTCATTTCATCGGCGCATTTGCATGAAACAATGTATTTATAAAGGCGCATTATTGCGAATGATCCGAGTTTCCGATTCGAAGAGATATACGCGATTCCCTCCAATAATAATGAATATCGGTCACAATTAAGCAGGTTCATCAATATATAAAGCCCCCCACGGGCAGTGGAAAAAGGCAAAAAGGGACACAAAACCGCCGAGTCACGCTTATGCAAACAGGCTAACCGAACACAAGCGAAATATGATCTGCCGAAATATCCTAATCCGATTGGTATATGTGGCCACATAAATGTGTTATCGGCGAAAATGAAAATAAAGCTTATACGTGGGAACCATCTCTCACACCCCGCGTGATATACCGATATATATATGTATAATCCAGCCGCAATAATTCTACCCATTCTATGGCAAGTATTAATTCGTAATTGCTCGAACCAATAATGATAACTCGACTAAGGGATGCTGATCCACACCTGCGTTTTCCCCAAAACAATTTTAAATGTTTCTGACTACAAATGTATAGTCTGCTTTCAGATATGAGAAGGTGACTATTTGACGGCGATCATAAAAATTAATTATCAGGGGATTATTGTTGGTAAAACTCTGCCCGGATTTACATAAGTTTTATTTATAAATACATAGGGTAAAAGCAGTACTAGTCATTGACATGGTTGGCACTTATGGAAATATTTGAAAAAAATAAAGAAAGCAAAAGAAATGAAAAAAGTTAATTTATTATTTAACTATTCCTTAATAATTTAGTCACCTTCCTATATCTAAAAACAGACTATACCTGATATGAATATCATCATCGTTATAAAGAAGAAATGCAATTCTGGAAGGGGCCGAGTATTGTACACTCGTGCAGACAATGTTTATACACATTGCAACGGTAATAATAATTTAGTCGTTGCGGTTGATTATGAGATAACTCGAGCAGGAATTTCGATTAAAACGACTTGGCACACACAACATCGTGTGTGCCGCCGTGTGTGCACCGACGACATGAGCACCAACAACTGCATATTTAAAGTGCGACCAACTTGCTAGATGAGTAAACTGCATGCGAGCAAATAATGCATGCCAGGGTGTTGTGTATACATATGCACCTATACATGCCTTGGCTGCAATTGCGGTGTTATTGTCTTTATGGGCTACATTTATATTTGCCTTCGGACTTGTAAGTAACGCGAAAGCGCATAATTATAAAGAGCGCAAATGTACATGCATTAAATGACGATTACATTTAAGAGGGGGAAGAAATTACGATTCCGTGAAATAAAAGCATAGGTATGCTTTTAAGCATTTAATGAGGAACTTAAAATAGTATTTATATTATTAGACTGATGCAAAACATAATACATTCCGGCTTTTCGTGACGTTAATAAATAAAGTTAAGAGGCTAGGCTGCGAGTGTTATTGTGCCGATTGGATGGATGACCGCAGCGAAGCGAAGAAAAAATGTTCAGCAGCGCTTTCAATAAATAATTTAAGATCTTCGCAAATATTTCATATTTTATGCGCGGCATAATGATACTTTTTATAGCTAAAAGAGGTATGAGTATTCGAATTTGTATGCGCCATTGGGTGTCTGTGTGTGTATGTATTTAAAGATTTATCTTCATTCAAACGGAACGTTACACAGAGTACAGTCAGGGATTTATTGCGAGATTGTATTGCCCGTTGGAAATTGGAGTTTCCCGTCACACAGAGAGAGAGAGAGGCCGGCTGTAGGACGACGTTTCACGAAAAGCCAGCATTTAAATATTAGATGGGCTCAACTATATATGTATGTATATGTATATAACTTGGTGCATTCAAAAGTCGGTCGTCGGTTTTGCACGAAAATTTCACTTCAGTATTTATAAAAGTACATGCATACATAATATAAGGCATTGAATTCATATGGATTTGTCGCATATTTTACTTTACATCCTCGCGGGCAATTTGAAACCGTTTTCATAGTCAACAAAAGCGGCGAATTTTAATTGAAACAAATTTTTATTTGTTATTCACTACATGATCCGGTTTGTTTGCGTTTCGTAGTGTTTTAGAGGACTATGCGGCATTGAGCGGAAGAGTAAAAATTTTGCACCCTCTCTGCCGGACAAATATTTGGGTCGCGTTATTAAAGTGAGTATTTAGACCCTCCGATGCTTTTAAATTCCAACTCTAATTGAGATAAATTCGCTTTCTATGATTAGGACTAGGGTCCTCTGGAGGAAGGGCACTAATTGCCTGCCTAGACCCTTTGGCGCGCGCGAGTACGTAATTTTCCCCAAATCTTCGCCTACCGCGACGTATGTTTATCTATAGCTATATCTGCGAATGGTGCAAATTTTCCATTTTCTAACCCTCTAATCAAAATTCAGCTTATGTCATCTAACCGCTAAAGAGCACCCAGTGCCTCCACATTCAACCATAGTAATATGCGCCGAGACTCTCTCGCTCCCATATTATTATTATTATTTAATTATTGTCAACTTTGCTTTCAACTTTGGCTTTGTACGCTAATACCCTAAATTCCATAGGGCGCTTCTCTCGCGCCGAGCAAACTAAAAGTGGCGAAATAAATTGCACGACCGAAAGTTGCTTTAGTTCTCAGTGCGGTTGCCTAATGGCAAACAAATCCTTTGTTTTACGTTTGCCGCAAAAAGTTGCGACAAGTGAAAACCTTCCAGTTTATATTTAGCGACAATAGTCTCTGCCTTAATACAATAATCATAAACTAGGATTAAAAGTAAAAGTGGAATATTTGCAAACGAAACAAATGCTCGTGCTTAGTCTTTATATTTATACCTTTAACCTTGAAGCCAATATACATATTTTTATACATGTTATTGCCTGCAAACACGCACTATATTCGTAAATAACTTTAAAACAAAAAAAAAGAATCGATTTATAAAATTAAACAATTGCAACCTTATTTTTGAGATTCAGAGAAACTCAAAAATATTCGCATATGCATTATATGGATGTCTCAGTATATGGAAGTGTTATCCTGCGCAAGGACGAGAAAGGCGAAAGATAAAGCGGATGCGCGCTCCTTGGAATTTCCTTTTTAGGCAATTCAACAGGCTTTGAAGACACAATGGATGTGCGGAAGGACACGCAAGCCATCCATGAACATGAGCTGTAAATAACGCATACACCAAAGCCTGCTTTCAGTTCCTCCGCCTTACCGTACCAACAAACACATTCACGAAACCAGACAGTTGCCAATTTCACGAAGAGACGTAACTCATTTGTAATATTTTGGGTCGACCTTGAAAAAATAGCTAATATTTTGGTTACCGCTGCTTTTTACTTTTTTTTAGTAACCGCCTTGTTTGTTGTACAACTTTACCAATCGAATCATTAAAGAAAAGCAAAATATCTGTTGATTAAGTTGGTTAATTTTATAAGTAAAGTTAAGCATTCTGAAAATTGAGAAACTGAGTTACGCCCATTCGTGAAATAGACATTCGATATTTGCACGCTTCACACAATACGAGTTGGATAATCATCGAGCGCGCAGAAAATATTTACACGAAGATTCTGCTTATTGTAAATACTGTTGGATACCAATTCCAAGTATCTATAGGTATGCATGTTTCCTCATTCCACGTCTTCCCTGTTATTGCTGCACGCCTTTTCATACTAAACGTCCTGACTCGCAATGATAATAATTCCCTGTCTTGCCTTGATGAATTATTACCATTAATCTTATTATCGGCGACCTTTATTTCCTCTATCGCTTCCCAACTTGCAAGATACACCATAAATCATTGCATTCTTTATCACGTGTTTTTCTAGTGCGCATGAATTATTCGTTTTTTAAAGAAAAAAGTAAGTTTTTTTAATGCAAAATGATTCTCAGCGTTTCTTCTTAATCAAAAGCGCCTTTTCAACGTCTTTTTTATAATCAATAAAAAAATACGAAATTCTGATGAAAAATATTGAAAAATTGACATAATTAAAAACGAAAAGGGTAAACAATTTATTGAGTAAACTATTACTATTTACGTAAAAGCATTCGCTTTATCATTTTATCCGATTTTTCCGTACAAATATCGAAAATTTATGGTGACATTCTTGTACACATATGTGTATACAGGGTGTACTCGAAAAAGCTGACAATGCTATTTTAAAGCTGCGCCGAAACATTAATATAATTTAAAGTATACGAGTAGGTATATGATATCAAACTTAATTTAAGAATTTAATTTGATCCATAAGAATGTGAACTGTATTTAAGAAAATTTGCTAATTTGTATACAGTCTAATTTCGAACACACTGTATAAGAAAATTAATTCAGACTCGTATAATGAAAAATTTTATGCTGCAATTTTTAAAACTCATAACTGAAGCACTTTTATGTCATATAACCAACTACAAGTACGTTTTTTTTCACATTTTGCCAATCCAATTATCATAATCTAATTACACGTATCCCGGCGCATTCACATCCACTTGCGCTTGCCCTTCATGTGCAGCTTTTGCTCTTTCGATACGCACATGCACCTACACATTGTGATTCAAAACGACTGATGTAATGTACGAATTGAGCAGCGTTCAATATTGTGTATGTCAATCACTGCAATTTGTCTCAATTGAACTCTTTGTATTTTACACATTTTTCCACATTTTTTCGCTAATAATAGGAAATTCAATAATAAGCACCTGCTGAAAGATGCACACATTTGGCTTATAATAAATTCACATTAAAGTAGGCGTGATCGATAATGACCGTGCCGAGAAAATGAGCGAGCGTGCGAGAAGGAGGGCGAGTTTGCGAGGGAGAAGGAGTGAGGTGATTGACACCTAACACAAGGGTGTATAAATAGATTGATTGATACGCTTCGGTGAAAATATTCAGGGGAGAGAAGAAAGGCAACGATGACAACAAATAGAAAACATGGCCCGTCGATCTACTGATTTTCGTAGCGATGCGCTTCAAAACGCGCGCGTTGTGCTTTTTTTGTTATTTTGGTGCGTGCGTGCGCGCCGCGGGTGTCGACCGACATCATCAACGAAACGCGACTGCTTTGCAACATTATTTTCTAATGAATACCGGGTGTTTAATAATTAGTGCAATTCATTTAGTTGAGTGTTACACTAATTCACCAAGAAACACGTTTGAAAATGTTTCTTTTTGAGCAATTCTTCGAGGTTAAATTTTGGCAACAGTGTATCAACAGGTCGTTTAAAGTACTCAAGTATTTAAAAATAATAATTAAAATATTTGGAAAGCAAGGTACTACTAATGTATAATCACACATGGGAACCCAAAGGGTTCAAGTACCAGTCATTGACAGGGGCATCAGTGGCTGACACTTTAGGAAATAATTCATACTTTTTATAGGATCCAAAAAAAGCCCAGGAAAGGAAATGCGCTATTCGTGGAACACCCGGTATTTGTATAATATGTAAATAAAATATATGTAAAACGAATAAAATCGTTTTCGATGAAACATCAATGAATTATTTATTAATTCATCATCATTGTATATTGATAATGCGTTTGTAAAAATAATGCATCACGTATTGAATTCGAACGAGTTTGCAAATTAGGCGCGCAATGTTAAAATCATGTTTTCATTCGAGATATAATTGGAAGCATGAAATAATTAGTCATGGATAATAATCATTACAGCTGTTTTTTTCGGGAAATTAACACAAAAATATGAAAGTACGTATCAATTTTTTGTCAAAATTTTTACATTAAACATAACTAGCAAACCATTTTTTTAAATATTTAAGCGTAACTTTTTCGCAATGACTTTTACTGTACTTATATACTTATTTCAAAAGATCAGACAGTCGTTCAACTAAAAAAAAAGTAATTATGAAGCCAACCAAAAGGGGCTAAAATTTGCGGACAGCTGTCTCTATCCACAGTATGAAGGCACAAAGCTCGAAATAACTGTTCTAGTATAAATTACTCATTTAAGTGGCCTCGGAATTTAAATGCAATTAAACATATGAACCCACTATTCATAAATCCCATTGAAGGATTTAAATGTAATTATACCTTTCACAGTGACCAAATTGCAAATAAACGCGCGACCCAAACGGCTCACACGCGTGATGTTACAGAATCGCTCTCATTGGCCTCGTTTCGCGGTTCCATAAAACTCACACTTTATATCATGGTCACCCTATCCCTAGCACAGTTACATATTCTTTTTTTGGTATAAAAAATAAAACTGTTCGCCAACAGCATAGAAAACGCGTTTTCAACCTTGACTTTTTTTGTTAAGTGCTTTGAGGAAGGCAAACGAAAAGACTTTTTAGGGGAAATGACAAATGATTTGGCGTGCTCACTCAACTTATATTCAATATTGAATTTTTTCCTTAAGCTATTTAATCAGAATTTTTTTTAAAATTCTAAATGAAATTAACAATTAAAAAATATTATTTGTAGTATCATAATATGTTATTATAAGGATAAAAAAAACATTCTTTGAGACTAAAATCATTGAGCAAAGTATTATTATTTTATAAAATAATTGATTTAGTCTCTTTCAGTATGTTCATAGAGAATTTTTGTTGTACCTCTCTAAATATTTATACAAGTACTTTTGGATCGGAAAGCACGCAAGTTCTCCGGTAGCCACGATATTTAGGTTTTGGGAAAACTTTGTCCTTATATAATATGCTCGTTGAAAAACAATTTTGCTGGGCACGCACTTTATGCAAGTGTCATTCTGTCACACTTAATATATTTAAAGGCTCATGCACGCACAGAATGTGTCGCTGGATTATTACAAAGCTATCGGGAAATATTGTTGGGTGCATACGAGTATAATACATAACACACAAAAAAGAGGTGAAGGGGTGTATGTATATCAGTCATATACCGATGTAGATTATGGCAGTACTGGAAAAAATTTAATTATGATGCACGCGATAACTGTCGAGTATGAAAAGAACGATCTGGTAGTATACACTAAAAAACACATTTTTACGAAACAATTGAAAATTAATTTTCAAAATTATGATAAAAATTTTTAAGATAATCAACAGATAAGTAAAAAATTATGATTCTAAAACGATTTCATCCGAAACTCGGTAAATTCAATTATTTTCGCTTTACGTGACATTCAAACATTTTGTTTATTTGCGAAGCAAAAATAGAATCAACCCTTTATAATTCACAGAGGGCAGATACACTGCAAGAATAATTTAAATTAATCAGGGAAATTGCGGTGGAGATAAGATTGCTGCAACATTTTTTGTTGGACGATAAAGTGTACACTAAAAGGCTACATGTGAAACGGACTCACACCCATACCTACCTATACATGGGACGCGATGGTATAAAACCGCGAGGCGATCCGCACAAAAAAGGCGCGTATAAAATGTGCACGAGTGTGGCGGAGAAAAAGATAAAATTGTCTATATATGCACAGCGACGATTCGGGGGGTGTAATATACGACTATGGTTTGCATTTAAATTTACTACACGCGCGTACATTCCGCCACCGTTTTGTGAAAGATGTGATTTTAATACCTGCTGCTTCGTAACATTAAAGTTGCGTCTAATTAATTAACGTTATACGCCCCCGCATAAAATTAAAAACGCTAGTTGGAAGCAACTTGTTAAAGTTGTAAAAAGCTGCACTGGGAGAAATAAATGAAAACGAGTTTGTTGAAATATTTACAATGGCTTTACAAATGTACGTAATTAATTAGTGACTAATCAGCATTTTTTAAATAAACTTTTTAATAAAACAAACTTATTCCTTTATTTTCTGCACAAGTTTACAGCACCCTGTATACACCCGAAACGCGCTCCACGTAGTTATTACTTATAGGGATAAGTTTCCCAATTGAAAAGGAGCGCAAAAATGAAATCTCATTGGAGACTATTGTGCGGAATTTATGGGACTTAGTTTCCGATATAATGGCTCTTTCGAGTACAATATCAACATAAAAGAAAGTTGGCTGCAAATTGAATAAGGTCCTTTATTAAAGGGGGAGGACAATAATTCACGGCTAATAATAACAAACGTGCCGATTACCTTTTGTTTCCTCCCGTTTCGACTCGAATAAACGCCGATTGCTTCCTTAATTCACCACCTCCGCATTTAACAATTTCGTCTCGAAAAGCGTTGTTCACGAGCACGCAAAAAACCGAAATTAATTTATTGGCGCGCAAGTGTAAATTACTTCAATAAGTTTGCAATATTCAGTGAGACCAAATTCCCAATACCTCAACAAATATGTAGGGAAAGCAGTGGAATTTAACGATATTACACGCCAAAAGCAAAACTCCTGATGCTTGAATTGAAAATTGAGGCGTTTGCGGTTTCTTCACCTCAACTATACAATTTCCATTTCGACAACAATGCTCGTTCTCGCCAACTTAATTTATAACATCCGCGGAATGTTACCTACATGTTTGAATACTTACACAAACACCGGGTGATCCGCAATTTTTGTTGTTAATAGTGTCAGGGTATACATTTAACAGAGTACAGAATATTTACAAGACTATTTCCGTGTTGAATCACCTTGTATACGAGCAAGAGCGCAGGGAAGGCTGCAATATGGTAAATGATTTTTCCATTTGCCGACAGACGCGTATTAATATAAGGGCGCGTTAAGTGAGTGTGAGTAATGAGGAAGTGGAGCAAAGAGTATGTGCTCACCAAATAAACCAACTAGAGAGGGCGCAAATGTCGCCGTGGCTGCAAATATACGTATATACATAAAAGTAATGTACACAGTACATTAAAGAGCGCGTGTATATATACGCCCTTTTAAATTTGGCGGAAAACTTTTACGACGCTCTTCTTCGCCTCTTTGGATCCCATTAATATTATGCATGCGAAATAAATGGTATAAATATTACAAGCCGCGTGTATCTCATTGGATTAGAGACAATAAAGTGTATACTCTACGGTGGTGCCGTCACTCTCTGTGAGTGGATCCACTCTAAATCACTGATTTTATATCCACTTGAATATGCATGTGTATATGTATATGCCGCAAGTAAACTTGAGAAGCAGGTTTCTTCTAATTGCGTAGCTTTAAACTTTAAATTAAAGCGCTCTTATTGTCTATGCATGTATATACTATATACACGCTAAAAGTTGTAACTGTAAAATTGTAAATATAAATCTCGGGCGAGAGATGCAGTTGCACAACAGTGGTGTTTCGAGGAATGCCATAAAATGCGCGAATGCAAATTTTACGTTGCCCTTTAATTGATTGTATTAAAGCCAGGCATTAAGCTATGCCGCGCTTTGTGTACTTGTTTCTTGAGTCTGTGAAAGTTTGAGAATGGTAGTTGGAGTAACTTCTGAGTAAGAAATATAAATTAGCGAATGAAAACTAAAGAGCGAACAACAAAGTTAACTTTTGAAATTATTGAACGGCAGTAAAATGCAATCTGGTTTTGATGGTTTGATGGCTATTTCAGCCGGTTTTTTTTAAATATTTAAAATAGGTACACAAATCGTTGTCAACTTCAAGAAAGGGCGTAACTCATTTATATAGAATTTTTAGTCGGCGTTCAAAAAATTTAATAATAATTTGGTTTTAGATTCTTCAAAGAAAACTTTAGGGGGAGTTTAGCTGTCTGTATTATTGAACAATAATAAAATATTAAATAATTATCTGTTAAAGTCAATTCATTTTATAAGTACAATAACGTTTCCGGAAACTTTTAAAGCCGAGTTCCGCCACTTCGTGAAACTGTCCGCGAAATATGAGCTTTTTCATACCAAAGTGGAAAACAATTGTTGCTACTGAGATAAAAAAGGGTTTTCTCCTCATTAAATTAACCAATCTCATCAAATATTATCTCATTGAGCCATAACAAATCGGTCTTCAGCAAGTTTGTACAAAGTGAACAGTCAATAAGCCCCTTAATTTCGGTTCATTATACTTCTCCTGCGATTATTAAGTGCGGCGATAAGTCCTGGCAGACAAATTGGGGTCACTTCGAAGAAGCTCGCCATCATATTCTGACAAGACTTTGAACCCTCTGGCAGACCCTCAAGATTGCTAACTGCTGGAGCTTCAGGGGTACACGTCTCGAGCCCAACCGCAGTCTATAAATTAAACTAATTTGCCGCAACCAAGTCTCTCTTTATAGGGCGACTTCAATGATCCTTTGAAATACCTTGTTATATATATATCGAGTGATATTTCCAAAGTTGCGAAATTCGCTTGGATATACGGGAAGATTCGAAAAAACCAATCGAGAATAAATCAGAAGGCGGAAAAATCACCTTCAAAAATATATGACGGTTATGGACTTTAAATCACCCTGTATATGGAGGAAAATGAAATTTATTACGAAACCACGCTGTTGAGGCACGCACCATACACACTCAAATAAGTTACAGCCAAAGAAATCCAAACGATTCCACGTGTGTGTGTGTGCGCGGCTTTTATAGATTTTCCCAAATCGGCGGTTTTCCCGTCGACTAGCGCAAATATAGGCATTTTTGAAAGCTCCGTTTTATTGAGCCAATTTAGAAGTGGAGTGACGAGAACAAACCCACTGCTGGTCTTTGTGTACGTATACATATACATACACGTTCAGATTGCGCGGTATAACCAAAAAAAAAAAAAATGACGAGTTTCAAAAGGGGACGAATGTTAAGAAAATTTAATAAATTCCGCGCGCTTCGTTAAAGCGACTAATTTACATAAGACAATATTACGGCGTCGCGCGGGTGAAATCGGAAGGAAAACGTGCTGATGCTGGAGGACTTCTTCCTTTGAAAGATATTTTCCTTTGTTGATTTGATATTTACGCAAACGCCGACATCTCAATTATGCATTTTCCTTCAGTGAGCGCGCCCTCCTCTCTGTGATCTCAGATATGCATCCTGACGCCCTTTTTTGTTTTTATCCTTTCACGCATCTACCATATATGAATGTAAATATACATACAAATGTTGTCTGTCTTTTAGGTAAAGCCACTATCTCTCCGACTCAATACCCAAACTATATACATACACATTGTATAGGGAAGAGTAGGAGACGAGCGAACAAACAATAACCATAAATACTTATTTTTTATGTCTGGCCATGAATAAAGGTCCTTTCTCGCCGCGCTTTTTGAAGCAAAGCCCAAGGCGAGGACTAGTTTTTATTACGCAAAATAAATATGTATGTTGAGATCATTTGGGGGTCGCATAAAAGAACCTTATGGAGCGTAATTGTTCCTTAAAAATCAACACCAGGGGGCAAGAAAAAGGAACATTTTAAAGTGAATTCTGTTGTCTTCATCAAATCATTTTCTCTGAAACTAAATCAACCTGCAGATGTCGGTTAAGCCTTATTTAGGCGTTAGTCAAATAGCCTTTTGTTTAAATTAATTTATCATTAATTAATTTAGTTACAATTCCAATAAAAGAAATGATTGACTTTTATCCCAATTCTTTTTTAACTTATTGTTTTTTTCTAAAATTTCTTACTTTTCTTATATTCTTGCTCGACGCGCGGAGGAAAACGAAAGGAAATTGTATATGCGTATATAAGGAAAAATTGCACTTCGGCACAAGGCTTGTTCAAATATTGATTGATCCGAAGTTTGATTGCTATTTAGTACCCACTCAGTTTGCGGTTTGTGCGTGCTTGCAGGGCATGTCATCTGTGCCTCTATGTATATATATGCTTGTTTCAGGGTGAACACTGCCTCGGGCGGTTTGACAAGGAGACACAGCTACCGCCGCCCCAAAACGTACTTGCGTGACTGGCCGAGGGCGAATTCGGGAAACTTGACGTATTCTGATAAGTCATTTCTATACTTGCCGAATATAATAAACACGACCGCGAACTAGGAATATTTGGAGTATTGTTTCTCGAGAATTGAAAAGAAGCCCTTTCTAAGCCCTTCTCGCATACAACGGCTATACAAGGTGTTGCAAAAGAAAATATTTCAACTGTTTGAAATTCAAGGATATAATTTACCACAAAAAATAATAAAAATGATTATAATTGTAATAAAATTATTGCAACCAACAAAAGTATTCTTGCGTTTGACATCTCTTATATTACTTTTATAGATTACTTCGATACGTTTTGTTTAAATGTATAGGATTGACCATTCCGTGACGTTTTCTTTCGGATAGCAGAATCACTTGACGCAGAGAATGATGCATGATGACTGAAGACATCGGATGTTGTGTTATTGGCTGCTGACTATTTAGTGAAAAAACATGTCGTATTACGTTACGAAAGGAAAAGCGCATCGAGATAATAATGATTTATTGCTCGCTTCATTCGAGCGCAAAAAGGAAAATCGATGAATGAAGTGGCACTGTGTTTGTGCGTGTATTGAAGCTGGATTTTTCTCCGCGTCTTAAATTTGCCATTAAGGCTCCAATGATCTGTCACTTTGCGAATTTCCGCTTTTACATTCTTCCACTCTCGTTTAGAGGACAAGATTGTTAGAGAATAAGTACTTTGTTGGTGGATTAGAGGCATTTGGAGAAAAATAGATTTTAAATGAATGACTTATTTAGAGATGTGTGCGCAGAAGAGCACAAATCTTGAAAGCGAGATACAGTATAGTATGCATCACCCTGTAAGTGCGTTTTATCACAATTTAAAAAGTGCAGCATTTTCGCTTGTTTTGTGCACTTAAAAAAAATATGACGAGACTCCATTTTGAATCTTAATTGAAATTAATTAAACATCGCGCAAAAATAACGAATGCGCGGACTATATTTAAATTGCAAATTTTCATATTTTATTTATAATTAAATTAACAAACATGAAACTGCGGCGAATATACAAACGCGAAAAAATAGCGGCAACGTTTCCCCCGTCCGCCCCCATCCGCAAACCGCTATGGAAATGCGGTTTTTCACAAGCACTCGCCTTCAGTTTAAAGTTTGTGTGCTACTCCCGAGTCCCTTACTTTATAAAACAGATCCTGATGCGTTGCCGTGTTTGGGAAAAAGACTTTTGCGGTTTGGATGGCCAGCCCAATAAGAGCTGAAGCATGTAGTTTCTTTAGGACGTTTCGCTAATCTTTTTTTTCCTTAGGAATTCATTATCTTTTTTTAGTTGAAAAAGTATTTGCGTCAAAATAACTTCTGTAAAATATGCACTTTTTACCGCAACTTTGAGTCCCAGAGTCATTCGGAACTTATTATTGCGTTGTCTAAGTGCACTTTGAGAAAGTTATGATATCACATTTTATTATGCGCGCTTTATAGCTGTAAGAAAATTGTGCGAGATTAAGGAATATTCAAGGACCACTTTTTTACTGTTTAATAAAAGCCATGATTTTGCACTTGAAAAATATGTTGTTTTTGGCGTTCAATTATTATATTTGTGTGCTATTTTCTTACATTCGCATAAATGAAGCTAACAATTGTTTTAAAACGTTAAATGTTCATTAAAATGTTTTGTTTCAAAAAATATCGCCTAAAGTTACTAAAAGGATGTACACACACACTCTTTTGAGCTTAATTGCATTTGGCTAATCCTCTTGCTTTACTCGTGTGCCACACTGGAGATTAATAAGTAATTACATAACTTTATTAATTCCCTTAAACTATCCGTCTATGGAGCATTAATAAAGTTTGAACCGCTTGCGTCTGGCCCTGTATACATATACTTTTAGTAATTGCGGCAACAATGGAGTTACATAGTTGCAGCTAAAAATCAGCAAACCTTTTAAAATTTTGATCAGTCACACATTACGTGATTGTTTACTTTTTAAACAGGCAAAACGAAAATGATTGCAACAATTATTTTTGACATTAAAAAATTTGCATAATAAATTTTCATTCGACTATTGATGCATTTGCATATTTTATGTACTTTACATTTATCGCGTTTCAATTAATTATGCTGACATTTTGGAGCAGTTAATTAAAAGAGGACTGAACGCAGATTTTTTTTTATTACAGCTTACTCAAAGTGACAAAATGTATTATCGATTTGATGTTAATGAGCTTTTAATATTGTAACTTTTTAATTAAAAATAAATTATTATGTATTTTATTGATGCATTAACTAAAACATAATTTTTAATCCAATTATTACTTTTTCAACAGCCAATAAAAATAAATCAACCGAGACTAATCTTTAAGAATTGCAAAAAAAGGATAAAGAGAAAAATCCATCTTAAATTAAATTGAATAAACATATTTACGACGCTCAACTTTCCATAAACGTGTTCCCTGTTGGATCGCAAAAAATGTGTTCGCTCATATAATTCCCTGCTCCTCGTAAATATAAATGAAAATCCCTAAGACTCTTAAAAACTTATTCAATTTATCTTAATCATAAATTCCGCGCAGCAAATTCCAACAAAAGCCCTCATCCTTTTATGAAACATTAATTGCACAATAATTTAGTTTTAAAACTTAATAATAAATGCAAGCTTTTCCCTGCCATTTGTAGACATATATATACACCAGTAAGGAATAAGATATAAGAGGAAGAGAAAGTAAAACATAATTGAAACTTAATATCTAGTTAGGATCTACGAGTGGGCAATAAATAAAGTATAAGCCTTTCAGAGTTGGTCGACCCTCTGTTTTTTTTTTCGGAAACACCTATGTTTCCGAGGAGCAGCGCAAAATTCTCGCGTTAAAGAACCAGCAGTTAGTTTTCCAAAGTTTCGAGGAGATGGAGATGAAACGGCCGAAGAAAGATGGTTATTTGTGGAAAAATTTATAGTTTTACTCTTAGAGCAACCATTTCAAAAGAGATTTACGAAAGAAAATTACAGTCAAACAAAAAAAAAATAAAATCCTTCAATTGAGGTAATGAGACGAGGAAGCAAAAAGCATGTGCGCATGCGCACTAGTCTTTAAAATAAAGACTGTAGCCCCTGTCAGCATTCAAAATAATTTAGAATTAAAGTAAATTTAATTCATTCGTCATTTTCTTGGCAGCTTTATACCAATAGTAATTTATTGCAATATGGGCGCTTTGAAGTACCACCGGACATGTGTGACGTCTTGTTCTCATACGACATGATCTCTCGTGTAAATATGCATCGGGGATATAATATCCGAGCTAAATGGGGCCCAAATAGATCCACTTCTTGTGTGGCTAATTAAGCAAACATGTTGCGGGGACAGGTGTCTAATTGAAATATTGATCCAAGCATTTAAATAACCCCTCCGCGACAGAGCTGCTAAGGATAATGTAAGCCCATCACACGATGGTGGTAATAATAATAACCTAGTGGCTCGACAACCACCCACACCCTGACGTGATGTTCTACAGCTATGCCAATAATTTACTATGCAAATCCATATTTACAGGCACGTAATTATATTTGCGTCATTTGTAACTAAATGTTAGTATGTTGCGTACGCTTAATGAAGGTAACCATTTTTTTTTAACCTTGGAAAACAGAAAAAGAAATATAAATCTGCTAGATGATCTTCAAATAATTAGGATTCGATTTTTCAATAGTCATTAAGACGCGGTTCGTTGTAAATGTCGAAAGAAACAATTTTTTCAAATTACCCTGTATGTGCAGGTATGGCTGTGCATAATTTTGGCGCATTGATTTTCAATTACTACCGCTTCTTGTTCACCTTGCTGAACAAATCTCTTATCGCAAAATTGGTAAGTGAAACTGACGCAAAGGAGCTTTAAAAATACGGAGTTATTAAATTATGTGCAGTGCCAATTTTTTTTTTTTGTATTTTGATTTTAGAGCCTTTATTTTATTTTATTTTATTTGATAACAATATGTATTTTAATTCTAAATATTTCAATTTTATTATTTATGACATTCTATTGAAATATTAAACTAATAAACTTCACTGGAAACATGTCATCATTATTCGGGATTTACAATTGCATTCGCGAATTTCAAAATGATTTCCCTATTAGTTTTTTGCATTAAATGCAGGACATAAAATGAGGTCGAGAGGAGCAGAAGTTGGCGTAATAAAATTATCCGACATGAAAACGCGATGAATGCTTAAAAACATTTTTAACGATCACGGATGTATATATGTAGTTATAATGCGAGCAGTAGTTCCAGCAGAACTTTAGTTTTCCATATTCCATAGCTTCATTATAATATACCTATACCCAAAGCTCTCCATACACCATGGACTTTCTTACAGTGCCATGAAAAATATTCTGAAGACTTTTGCGCAGGATATCAATTATAAGCGAGAAGAAAGGGTTCACGCTCTAACTCAATAATGACTTATAGTCGCCTATTCAATTATAAATATCGATTCGAAAGCTATAAAAACGAGTACGAGTCTGTATATGTATATATATGCGATGGGGAAGAACAAGGGCCATTCTAATGAGGCGCGCACGTAAAGTTCACATTTTAATTAATATTAATGCCCGAAAAACCGTAAATTTAGTGCAGTAGAGCGCCCCGGAGCCGTGTGCGACACTTTATGGCCAATGTTCGCGTCGTTTATCAATAAAGTGCGGAAATTTATATGTGCGGATGGATGTGGGGTGGACCAAAAAGTGCCGCCCATCTTTGTTGCACCGCCGAAGTTATAATGGGCCAAACTTGGCGAAATTCAATTTGGCAACGGTTTATATGCATGTTACATATATGCATACATATACAGTGCGTTCATGAACATATGAACCTCTCATTTTATTTCTAAACTAGATTACGTAGGGAATTCTGGAACTGATGACCACAATTGTATGAAAAAAAATGTACAAATATGTTACAAGTGGCGCTGTAGTAACCTCTGTCACAAGTTTTTTAAATGGAACAGTATGCTTTGTAGTACTTTCAGAAAGGTCTTCTGAAGCTGAATACAAATCTAATTTGTTTCGTTTTTAATTGTAATAGTGGGTTATAAAAAATTACAATTCCGCTTCCCTAAATATGAAACTAAATTTGCTGCTAAATCATCAAAGGTGTTTTTGTTTTTCCTGTCATGCATTGTTTCAACAAGCCCATCTGCCGTTGCCATAGAAAACATAAGCAAACATCGCAGTTAAGTACTTTGGATGCAAATATTCGAATTAATGCAGTTAAATACCAACGTTATTGTATAAATCATGAGTGGTTAATTGCGATGATTACTTTTTTCACCATGGCAACCGGAGACGGGCTTATTTAAACAATTTATGATAAATATTTGGTATAAAATGTTTACATTGAAATTTTGAACTCTATAGGAGGTAGTTTAGTTTGGAAATAAAACGAAGGGTTCCTAAATTTATGAACGCACTGTACAATAATGCTTCGAGACACACGCAGAGATCCCCAAGGGTTTTAATAATCTGCTACGCCTGGAAAATGAGGAAAAAATCAATTTGCGGCAAACACCTTATAACGATCGACGAGCACTACTCGAGAACTGATTTATGGTGTGGGCTCGTCACAAGTACCTACGCTTAAAATTGGGCCTCGTCCATCAAAGGGAAAACTTTTTTTTGAGCCTATATGAAATATTCGTCCCACAGTTTAGGTCTGAAATGAACACGGAGACTTTTTGCGATCTATTTTGATTAAAAATTATACATTTTGTTTTAAATTTATCTCGTAACTGTTGTATATAATTTGTGAGGTAAATGTCCCTTTAAGTAAAGCTCCGTGCTGAAGGTAAATTTTGTAGGAACAAGGCTTCAAAATTAATAGCAGGCGATATAGAGCAATGTGACTGGAATATTTGCGCGCCCAAATGAATTCGTTCTGCGGAAATATATAGTCGTTGTTCACGTCCGTTGTAATTAGTAAATTTGCCATTCGTCCCTCTATAGCCGCCTCCTTCTGCAGCATCCCTTAAAATAACGTCAAACTAAATGAAGACCATATACGCAGAAATCTCTCGCGCACCTATTTAATTACAGGATTGTGATTAATCGAATGTGCGAGGAGTGACACGGAATTATACAATTCAAACAAAATAGCTGGCAATATTGCACTAAATGTATGTATGAATGAAATTGCTTCTCGGTGCAAAACAATGCGAACAGGACAACTTGAAGACGAGTTAATAATTTGGGAAACTTTGCATAGACACAGTATAGTATTTGACAAGGAATAGTTGGGGCGAAGCAAAAGGTTTCTTAGTGCGAGGCAAAAGTTTACTTTTACAAAGACTGGAAATTACATGAAGGATGCCGAAATCAACACGTCCTGTGGGAATAGTGCACATAAGCAACATCAACGAAGACCGGATTTTTATTGAAGCTCAAACTGCAAGGCGTCCAGCGCAACCTTTAGTGTTGCAATTTACTAAAACGACTACAATAAAAACAAAAAAGCAAACAAAAAACAAACAAAAAACAAACAAAAAGCAAACAAAAAAACGTGCAAAAAACCCGAAGAAGGAAAAATAGGAAAAAATTTGCGAGTGGAAAAATATACGTGCGATGCACTGTTTAGATAAACTGCAAGTTAATTACCAGTGTTTCGCTTGTAAGCGTGAACACAGAAGCATAAGAAGTAAAGGGGAATCGTGACAAGTATGGATGAAGGTGCGCGATCGACATTGAATTTTAATGCAATGCAGCAGCACTCCAAAAGAAGGGCTCTTCATTAATTATAGCATTTACGTCTGCCTCTTGTTTGCTAATGATGTTCCATCAGACACGAAGAAATGGCTTAATTCACGGAGTAAAAACAATCGATTAGCTCGGGAATAAGTTTCGTTTCAAAATTTGTTCATTAACGTTAACAAATATGACAGATGTAACACTCAAATAACCAATTGAAAGTTATTTAGGTGCATTCTTTCGAGTGTTTCTTTAAAATGTTATTCGTTTCAATTTTCTACAGCAATTTGTCTTTTTTTCTTGGCTGCACTTTTAAGTCGAACAGCTCCTGTAAATTCATTAAGTTACAAAAGCAAATGCAAATGTTCAATGTAAAACTATTCGTTCCTGCCTTTGCCTCTTTGCATTGGAGTTCTTTGGTGCGTTCGCAAAACCCTCACAACAACTGGGCGCTAAACGCAAAGCCCGCCCGGTCTTTTTAGCGGCGCTTTTGCGGCCAACATGTTTTATTTATATGCTAATGTGCACAAATACGCAAATATTTCTAATTTGCATTCCGTTGCAAACAAACAAGTGGCCGTCGTCGTGGCAACCGATCAGTCGCGAGTTTTATTTAAATTTTGCGTTTTTTTCTAAATACAAATTTAAATATTTATAGTACCTGTATAGTAATTTGCACATCAAAGTGTAATACAAATATAGAAAATCAGGAATAAATTCCAGGCAATTAGACCGAACCATTTCGATAAACATAAATGTCGTACAAAAAAAGGGGAGCTGAGAAAAAGTCTTCCTTTTGCGCGACATAAAGTGAAGCGAACAATTAGGATTCGCTCCGGTTTGTTTAACGTGAATTGCGCCATTGTTATTATCATTACCGTCGTGAAGATTCGCGAGCAAATGGAAAACGTCTAGGCCAGAAGTAATGCAATTAAATTTAGTAGTGTATGTACTCGTATTTTTTTAGCGCACGCCT
>JARJDY010040705.1:0-11430 GCA_030264615.1 Cypha longicornis
CATAATCTGATCAATCCAGGATATGAACTAAGACGGCAGAAACCGAATAAAAAAGCACTTTATTCATTCACTTCATTCTGACTTTTCTTCTAATGCAAGCAAAACGAAATATTCTAATTGCATCTGATAAATAATTTATAAATTTCAACGGAAAAAATGGTATAAATTTATTGAAGAGACGAGCCTGCAGCAGCCCGACTTCAAGTCTTGAAGTAGCAAGTACGTGCAGTAATTCTCTATGTGCATACTTATCGCGCATACACAACAAATAAAAAAGGTTACTTCCAAGAATCAAAAGAAGTGAAGTAAATACAAATACATATGTAACAAAAAGGAAACTTTTGATGTTAGATTCGTACAGGGCCATTTATCGAAATGTCCGGTGGAGTTTCATAGAAATATTTAGAAAACTAAGCACAAATTTAGACTTACAATCTTATTATGATAAACCGTCATTGGAATACCAAGAAAACATTTTACGTCGTCGACGACACAACATACATTACACTGTCCAGGTATCAAAAAACATCTTTGCTACCTTATCGCACCAATTTCACGAAGTCTTTTACACTTAGTAATGATGCAACACTTTTAAATTAGGCAATTAATGGTCTTTAATCCTTTAAAACCACGGAATTCTTCGATTTCACATCGAAACCTTCATCGTGTGATATTTACTGTGCTCCTTACAAATACTAGGAATTACAACAAGCCGATGTGCGTGCGCAACAGCGTATTTCACGCACGCGCTTTATTTCTCATGAACTGAACATTTCCTCAATCTATTTGGAATTTCTTGAAAATAAATTGAAATTGGTGATAAAAAATAAAACAATTACCATGAAGTAACTTCATTATTATTTAAAATTATTCAAATGTAATTAGCAAGAAATTTAGACCCTTGTTTTTAACTGTGTTTTGTGTTATATTGAGGCAGTTTATTGTTGCAGATGGCGGCACCTCCCGGGCATTATGTTCAGCGGCCGCGCGAAATTACAACTACATGCTTACTCTGAATCTCCACAAGGGCACACGCCACACAGACGTCAGACAGGGCTTGAGAATGGACGCACATCAGCGTAATAATTTTTTGAGAATAATAGCGCTTTAGATGTTACTACTTACACTTATTTTCTTATCACCCCTTGATTTTTGCTTAATTATCGAAAGTAATTTCACAAATAATATGCTGTTTGTAGTTTGATGGGACAAACGAATAATTGTTAGTACTTTTCATAAGTGTTCGATTGCATTGTGAGTTTTACTTGTTTAATTCCAGGAAGCAATTGTTTTTTTATTAAAGCTCAAATCAAGTTTGATGACTTCTACTTAAATAAAGTTGAAACATTAGATTTATATTTGCAACAAATAGATCAATTTTAACACCCGAATGATGCGTTTTAATAACTCATCAAAAATAAACTTTCAGTCAGCGTCTTTCAGAGTACACAAAACGCAATTGCGCGCCAAAATGTCCGATAAAGTTGCACTTATTTGACAAAAACTTCGCAATTACAAAATAAAAATCGAATAGATTACGTTCATTGAAGGTATTTATTGCTGATTTTTTTTAAAGAACATTGTGTAACAATCTAAAAGTGCTATTAAGAAAAATGTTTACATGCAAATTGGTGAGCAGTTCTTAAATGTAAATTGGCTCGTGCATTGTAATACAATCAAAGATACAAAGTTATAAGAGATAAATTGGATTGCTCCTAAATTTAAGATTTGAAGACACTTTTCTAATCCCTTTTAGAAATGACCCTTTTATATTATTAATAGTTTTAATTTTAACAACAAACAGTTTCATAGCACCACTACTAACTACTTCGTTCTATTAAGTAGAAAAATGTGAGATAAAAAATGGTTGTGCGATTTACATATCGAAAAATCGAGGAAATGGACGTTCCGCAACGATAATAACTCTTCATTTAGAACTGCTATAACGGTCCTTCCGTCAACCTCGATATGTCTCACCAAATTACAAAATAAGTTTCTCAGTTACAGTGTAGCTTGTCCTTTAGTCAGTCGGAAAGAAAAAACCTATTACGAACGTATTATACATACATAATAACATTTGGCAAATTTTTTTCGTATCACATATAATTTACATATAAAATATATAACGTTCGTTTAACTTAGTTGAGAACAATATTATTGAACTGAGATAATGTTTACTTTTGCTAACGTCTCAAGAATTGATCAACGAATATTGCCTGAACAATAAGCATGATACAGATCACCATTAACTGATCACTGGCTGTCATATTGATCCGTCTACCTACTCGTTGATTTTGAACAAGGATCTGCTGCAGATTCTCCTGAACTTTCTCGATCTTCTCATCGTGCTCTTTTAGAGTTTTCTCGAAGTTTTCGATAGCCATGGAGATCCTACAGTTTATTATAATGAAATTTTAATTTTCTTAGTAACGCATGGAAGTAAAAGAAAATACCGTGAACTGTTATCGGCGGAGGATTTATGTGCCGACTGAGTTGAATCCGAGTGATATTCGTCCGATTCAGTGGCACTCTCGATCCCGTCAACATCCGATGAAATCTGCTTGGTGGCAAGTTTTCTCTTCGATTTTGCGTTGCGAATGTCAGCCTGCAAGCAAAACTTAAGTATGCATAAACCAAATCTTATGTTGGCCGTACATTTGAGGGCTCCACACTCACAATACTCGAAGTCCGGATCATCGGCGTTTCATGCTTAGTTTGCGTTGCTATTATGTAATTATGCTCGTACTGATATAAGTCGTTGCGGGGATCCCAGGGACGTAGATCAGCGTGCTTGTAGACCCAGTGGCCCGTTTTAAAATCCTGCACAAAATAAATCGGTACCCATTCTTCGCACTTGGCTTTCCGCTCCTTCGAAAGAGCTCTCTGCGCTTCCTCCAGTAATGTTTTCTCTTCCGTGGCCGCATTCATATCTTCTCTTTGGATTGCTGCAGATACATGCTGCCAAAGTCTCTCTGATTCTCTCTCTTCCTGTTGCTCCAGAGGCACTGTGAATCGCGTCAAGCGACTTTTACGGACACTAACGGTAGGATTCCAAAACACTTTCTGCTCTCCATTTCGACGATCCTTTATTGAAATTACCCCATCCCAGTAACCATCGATTGTGGCAAGAGTCTCTTTGCCCAGTTTTAGCCTGCCCGTAAGACAATTGGTTAAATCTGCTCCTCCCAAAAATGGCTACAAATGCATTGTCATTAGTAAGACAAACTACATTAATTTCAATTGTTACCTTTAATTTAAACTCTAATTCAGTGGAATAACCAGTTTTCTCACATTCAATTGTAACTTTACCACCTAGCTCCATACTTAATGTACCCATAAGGATACCCTTGCAATGAGCATAAGGAATCGTAAGCGTGTAAGTCTCTCCTCTTGGAAGAAGTGTTAGAATTGCTTGTCCGTCAAGAATAGCAGAGGTCGAGTTGCCATAAAATTTGGACTTGGCTAAGATGGAAGCGCTAATGGAAAACCCTTCCTGGCGATTGGTAACGTAAAACGCCGAAACAGGGGGGTGATGCGAAACTTGTTCGGCAAGATAAAACGTTTTTGAACCACTTGGGTGCAGCCAATAACACCGAAACGTTTCGCCCAATATTGGATTGTAGGGTTTCTTCAGTCCTTTTGGTTTTTTGTACAAACCCGATAGGTACCACATTACGATACTTTTCATTCTAGTGAAGGCATCGTCCTCCAAAACCGCTCTGCAATATCTCAGTAAAAAAAAAACTATACTAATTTTAATTGCAACGTACTTTGAAAGGATGTCAACGTGATAATAGGAATCAGTGAGCTTATCAAGAAACGAACGAGGTTCTAATATGAAGGTAGGAAGTACGACTTTGCTTAAATCCATGCCAGGTCTGACCTGCTTGACTAAATACCAAATCAGCGATTTATGTTCATCGGCAAGTTCCTCAAATTGCGCTCCCGCCTAAAATTCACTTATAAGTGCTTCACGAACAAAGTCATTGAATTACGAACATCTCCAAATTCTCCTTCATCGCGATTCGGTATATACGGCGTTTCTTGAGGTTCCTCATCAGTTTCTTCCTCTTTCCCGGAAATGTCTGATTCTGACTCAGTAATTTCGCCATCTCCGGCGCTTAAATGCGCTCCGTTATCGACCTGACTCAAGTCATCTAACTCTGCAATTTTCAAGCTGAACTAAGCAAATATGAAGCGAAATAACTACGCTACCATGCGTGAAGTGCTTCTCGTAGTCTGCCTCTGACCATTGTGTCTCGTGATTGGCACTACCGCTGTTTGATTTGTTGCTAACGGATCTAACCAATGCCGAGTCATTTCTAATAGAGATTTCTAAAGCATCCAGCCAACACATGCCCGACTCCTGGGAAGAGGCTCGAAATATTGTATGGGAATTAGGAAGTGGTTGCATTACGGCGCCAATGGTTTCGTTTTCTGGTCCACGTGGAGCCCAAATCGATTGATCCAGCGGATTATACAGTTTGAAACAAAAGCCGTCTTTCTTACTCGGTCTTTCAATAACTTTACATGAATGTAACATTATTGTGCCAACCCAATGAGTACTCTAAAATGCAAATTACATATGTCATTAAATGAAGCTTCATCAAGGACATGAGCACAAGTGTGCAGGTGCAGCTAATTACAGTCATTATATTACCTTGCATTTGGCACTTTTATATAATAGCAACATCCCTGGCTTAAGGACACACCATAGTTTTGTCCATGACTTTAAACTTCCCCGGACTTTGAGCCAATCCGCAAGCACAACAACTGAAGGGTCCTTTAATGAATTTAACAGTTCATTTGTGACCCTCTTCTTCTCTTTGCGATAATTTTTTCTTTGAGCTTTGTAGGACTCCTTGCGAGTCAATTTGGGATCTGATGCCTATAAACATAAAATTTAAATTTGCTACATACATATTTTGAAGTTCCTTTACCCTTTCAACAGACATCAAATCCATTGCAATGCTACCCAAGCCTAGAAAAATTGTCTTTACAGAAATTTTCAAAGCAAAAACAATGCAATACCTGGTGAAGAAGGACCTGGACTTAAATTTAATGAATCACATGAGGGTAGTTTAGCTCCAACATTCAATAAGCTTTTAGCAATGGGTTTCTTAGGATCCCTCATTTCTTCAGATTTGGAGGGTCCTGCAATATCTATAGCAGGACTAGAATTACCCATTTGCGCCGTATTCGTCGACATTGTTTATTTATTCATTTGTGACTAAAACGTGACGCAAATAATCTCTGTCGGGATGGAATGTCGTTGTAAACTTTTTAACAATAATTGGAACATTTTTTTGTATCTTTAACAACCGATCCACGTGAATGTTATGACGCACACATAAACAACGTAACTTTTTAATTTCGCATCGCGCTCATTTTGCTAATTAACTTTCATTTAATTGATAATATACACAGGGATGATGTTGATTTTAACGTCACCATCATTATGATTATCGAATACAAAACAAAACACTTGATTAAAGTCTCAAATTGAGAAGCCGATTGGTTACATAAGTTAATGAGTGGGCAATTAAATCTAAACAGGTTATCGCATTTTTTTTATCGATTTCGCATCGAAACTAATTAAAGCCACTCGGCACACTTTATTATGTAGTAGTTGCAAGCTCTATGTTCTATGCATATTGCGAGTTCTTTTCAGCCACAGGGCCACAGCTGATCGTTTCAGACTGGGCAATTCATTTATTTCGGACATCGCGCAGGCATTTGAACTGCGGCTGCGTTCGCATAAATATTTTCTTATTAATTTAATCTAACTTATAATCTCACTTATATTTATTTTGCTTTGCTTACCTAAATTTAGTTAATGCTTTTGATTTGTTTGTCACGGCAAAAATCTTGTAAGATCACAGTGATAGTTCATTATATATTTTCAACTGAGCGTTATTGTTTCTGAAAATCAAGTTTGCCAAAAAATCTCTTAAAGAAATTGTTTAAAAAGATAAGATCTAGGACAAGATTAAATTTATGAATAAAATTCCCGCGCTAAAGCTCGCAATTGCGATTGGTTAACAACAGAAATTAATGATGGCCGCCACACTCAACCAATAAACGCGAATGATTTTTATTTAAAATTTTGTGCGGCTTTTGTATTATTTATTTACATGCCGCAAGACAACGCGGAAACTAGACTAATTTTTTGCTTAATTACCTAATTTATGATAATTTTACACAAACTCACTAAAGTGACGTAGATTGTCAGATTTTGCGGTTGCGCATTCAACAAATTACAGGAATCACGGAATAAAATGTAAAATGTCCGCAGCAATGTACTCCATGTACTCACGCTTAACTTCAAGGTTTTGTGGAATCTCATGCGCGTTTAATCCTACAATTGTTTTATAATTGAAGCAATTCAAAAAGCCGAAAAACATGTTATATTCTCGGTTTTAAGTGCACAACTTAATATAAATGAATCCTTGCATATTTAAAGATACATAATTGACGAGGGTCTTCGTAATTTTTGCTTTTTTAGTGTGATAATATTTTTAATAAGCCGATCATATTGGCCGACCGCCATATTGAGAAATAATTATTTTAATTTTTTTTTCTAATTTGTAAATAAATAAACGCGTAATGAGTAATAGAAGAGATCATTCTCCTTATCAATTGGCTTCGTCGCCCCATAGAAGAAGCCGGTCTGCATCCAGGGGTGGCAGATCAAAGTCAAGGTCGCATTCGCCCCCCAGGAGACGTAGAAGTCACAAACGTAAGATTTTCCAGATAAAGAAGCATCTAATAAGCCTTTCCCGGTTCTTTCTTAATTAGATCATAGACATGAGAGATCTTCACCTAGTGATGAATATGACATTAGAGAGTACTCTAGAAGAGATAGGGAGCAATCCTATGAGGAAGACAAGAGACGAAGTCTCAGCAGAGAAAAGGAATATAGAAGTAGAGACAGGTACTATAGGGATTCATATAAAGATTACAAAAGTCGAGGAACTGGAAGCAGTAGTAGATGGAGTGATGAGAGAACTCGGGACAGGGATAGGTACAGAGACAGAGATCGAGAAAATGGGCATGAAAGTGATGACAGGTAAATGATTACTGTGTTGAAAATACTTACCTGACTTAGGCAAGGAAAAAGTTTCTCAAAGAAAATGATGTCTTATGTTTTCCAGTGATAGTTCCTGTGGGGGAGCTTTGCTTGGAGCTAGTGGATCAGAAATAATTGGATACAAGAGTCAGCCACCAAATCATACAATTATGATAAGAGGACTAGCTCAACACATTACTGAAAATGATGTAAGGTTTTGTTTTTATACAGGACTAATTAAAAAAAAACCTACCTGGTCCATATAATGCAGACTTAATTACGAATTACTCGATGGGACTGCTTCTTTCTATTGATGCCGGTTGACATTTGCTTATTAGTTATTTCATCTTGCAAAATCTGTCAAACATCGACCTTAAACGCATAGATTCCCACGTGTAGATTTTGCGCTATTGCGCATGCGCAGAAAAAACATGCTCATTTCTTGGTCTGAATTTACAGATTCGACAAGATATAATCCATTGCGGACTGATGCCCAAAGACATTCGACTGATCAGGAAAAAAGATACAGGTAATTATAACAACTCTGGCGAAATTTACGACCACGTATCTTTTGTGCACTGTATAGTTGACCGTGAATTGAAATAGTGATTGGCTGAGGTAATATTGCCATTTGTGTCTATTGTGCTGTTTAGGTGCATCACGCGGTTTTGCCTTTGTCGAGTTTTCAACAGTTGCAGAAGCGGTCCGCTGGATGGAAATGAAGCAGGTATCTTAAATTATCGAAGGATATTAGCTCCGATCCAGTCAAATTCCCGTTAGAGACAAGTAACACTTTTTATTTATTTAAAAATTATTCCAAAGTAATTCAGAAAAAAAAGAGAGAAAAAAGTATTTTCGCAGTAGAATCGAAAGTTTAAAAAAAAAAAACGATTTATTAATGTACAGCATTAATAATACTGTAGTACCGTCATGAATAAAATAAATGCTGCCTGGCAGCAGGTCTCTTGAGAAAGAGGGGTGGGTGCTTTGTCTTTTGAGCAGAAAGTTTCAATCTTTTTTACCTTTACAGGGCATCTTAATGCTCCAAGAGCAATACCGTGCAATTATGCAATACAGCATACCGAAAGAATTATGCCCTCAATCAGAAAAAGCGCCATCGCACAAGGCCTCTGCTGATTGGTTCTGCATAAAGGTATTTCAGACATATGCTTGTACTGATGGTTCATTAAAAATAATTTTTTTTCAGTGCGGAGCGCAGAACTTCAAGCGACGCGAGTTATGCTTCAAGTGTCACGCTTCTCGCATGGAAAGCGAGGAAGGTGGCAGTGGAAGTGACGAAATATGTTCCTACACAACAAAAAGTAAGGCACCCATTAAACTGTATAAAAAAGTAATAAGTGTCCTCTTTTGATTTTAGCTTTAATGCTCCGTAATTTGGATGCCCTTACGACTGAAGACACTGTAGTTACGATCCTCAATAATGTAATTTCCGATTTAGTGAAGAAAATATCCGCAGTTGCGATAGGACGCGATCCACTAACATCAACGTCGCGGGGTATTTGCTATTTAGGAACTGAAAGCACCATAGATGCCTTGGCTTTGTATGGAGCTTTGAATGCTCTTTCCCCGCCACTTAGCATAGATGGAAAGACGGGTAAAGCCTGAACGCAACTGCAATGTTTTCTTTGAACTATATTTTTTAATTTCATTCGCAGTGATACTGTCCTATTGCAAGTACAATATGGGCGACACCAAGCATCTCTACGCCGAACCGGAAAACAACTTCAGTTCTTCTTCTGTACCTCAAACATACACTTTAAATGATGTGGACTCACTGGCTGAATACTCAGCTACAAAGTTCGCAAAGAGTGCAGCTGAGTATCAGCACTATTATGTGTATTATAAGAATTATTTCACGCAGCAAATTAACGCAGGCCATTCTATAAGTCTCCAACAGGAAAACCAAATGGACGCTGCTAATGCCGCAGCAGCAGTAGCTCAGTCAGCGATTCAACAACTTCAAGCCAATAAAACCTTCTTCGATAACACACACTTATCGATTCCAAACGGAACTGATGGCAAACGTTATCGTAAGTCCCTGATTACTCTTTATTTTGCACTCTTGCTAAAGTCTGCCTTTCCTTCAGCTATTCCCGATGTATCCAAATATACTTACGATAAATCAAGCGGCTATTATTATTGCACACAAACTGGTCTTTACTACGACCAGAACTCGCAATATTACTGGAACAGCGTCATCCAGAAATATTTGTATTGGGATCGCGAGAAACTTACGTACGTCCTTGCACCTAACACTTACGAAATGTACGGAACACCGCCCGCAATTGCCGAAGATCCTACCCAGGGAACCACCAACAAAAAGGCCAAGAGCGAGAAACAAGACAAAGTAAAAGTAGCCAAGAAAATTGCCAAGGACATGGAACGCTGGGCAAAAACATTGAACCAGAAGAAAGAAGTAACTCCTTCCCGAATGAACGAAAACAGTGGTTTCTCTACTGGTAACACTTTGGGGTCCGCTGATATAGGTTTCAGTGTGCTGGAAAAGAAAGCGAACAATCATATAAATAACGGATACATAGAGCCGGATATGTCTAATGCTCAACCGCCTCTCGTTGCTGCGTACGGCGGGGAAAGCGAATCCTCTGACGAGGAAGAAGTGAAAATAAACGACTTGGATTTCCTTGATTTTACTAAGTTGATATGTAACTTGTGTAAGCGTATGCTTCCGAATGCTGATGCACTCACCAAACATTCGCAATTCTCCCAGATCCATAAAACCAATCTTGAAAATCTCAAGTCGAGCAAAAAACGCAAACGCGGAGATAGTGCGCAAAGTGCTGAAAAGATCGTTTACCGAGATAGAGCTAGGGAAAGACGGTTGAAGTACGGGGATCCAGATGAACCACAACCAAGTAAACTTAAAGAAAAGTATCTGAAATCGCGTGAAATCGAGAACTCGCAATCTGTGTCCGCGTCAGTTTCAGCGCCTATCGGCTCGGAAAATGTAGGCAACAGATTGTTACAAAAAATGGGCTGGACAGAGGGACAAGGACTAGGCAAGAGTAACCAAGGAAGAACCACCATTATCCAAACGGAACAGCGAGTTCAATCGGCAGGACTGGGAAATAAATCTGGCACCTATCAAGCAGTCGCCGGTGAATCGTATAAAGATTGTGTCAAGAAGATGATGTACGCCAGATACCAAGAGCTAGCCGAAAAGGAATCTTAATTTTATACAATGAAAATAAGTGTGCCAAATTACACGTAATCGTAATCGTATCACGGTACAGAGTGATTCATGTTGAGAACTTTTTGATTATTTTACTTTATTGGAGTTGCTCTTGTTAAACTCTTCTTTCGTAACGATATTAAAATCTATTATAGAGAGACTTGGTTCCGTGATTTCTGGTGCCTTTTTAGGGAACTCGCGCGATAAATGACTAGCCGCTGATTTTCGTGGGCTAAGTTTGAGCCGGAAGGGAGTAGGGCTATCTTCTATAGACGTTTCGCTGTCGTAGTATATACAGATGTCCTTGTAATGCACCGGGGCTGCAATTCGGGTAGTGTGCGGTCGAACTTTCCTGTGCACACTCGATTGCGAACGTGGGCGACGGTAAGTTTTTGGCACTCGCTTTCTTTCCTTTAATTCCACAGCCAAATTGGTGGGAAGCACATCTGTGGCATAATAATACTCGACGAATGCTCTGAGCAGATTTCTTCCGCATCGTTTATCTGTTAACTTAATTAAGGATTCATGAAAGAAATAATGAATTTAGAATTATGCTGGAAGGATACAGCTTTCTTCGGTATAGGGGATAATTACGTCGGAACCTTTAAGCCTGTATCCGTATTGCGACACTTCAAACGTGTACGAATTCAGCTTGGGGTTTAAGGTGAGGCAAAAGTGGCGTCGCGCAGTTCCTATTTTACTTCCGCATCCGTTATACATGCAATTCCGCTTATCAAAGTCGTCGGACACGTTGGCCAGGAATTTCGGGAAGACTGTGTGCCTTTCGTACCTTGCAAACATTACATTGTTATCTCTTGTGAACATTTTCTTTTCCGACCGAGCATTGGTATATGATTACAATGATTACCTGTAAACATCATCATAACTGTTTCCGTATATGAAACTACCTAATAAACTGGAATGTGCGTGAATATCTATAATAAAATCTAGCTGATATTCCTGCGAATTGAACGGCGTCACTCAAAATAGGAAGAAAGTGGGAAAGTGGGAGTTGTGTGGTTTACCTTACATTGATCAAGGCCTTTGAGGAAATCAATTGCGCTGGTTAGCGTTGGATGCGCGAATGGCGAGGCTCTATGCCACGTGCGATTCAAGTCGGCCCCAATTAGCGAACTTCTATAATTACCCA
>JARJDY010040739.1:0-11973 GCA_030264615.1 Cypha longicornis
TAATGTTATTTCTCTAGGCAACATAAATACTTCAATAATTGAATTATATGCATGTAATTATAAAAAATTTAAGAGAAAACAAAACAGTAAATAGATTATACTGAAAAACCTATCATACATATAATTTTTGCAAATTAAAATGTCATCTAAATCATGTTCATATGTATGTTCCATAACAGTGTTTGAAAGATGCTGAGTGCTGGCTAACGAGTTCGAACGCCAACTTGAGTTTAGTCAAGAGCTCTTGCAACGCCACAGGCCCATACGCAAAGTGGCGTTCGCTCGTTACTCGGGGCGGTAAGTTACTTTCGTCTCTGGCTGTACAATCAGACGAGACGAGAGGAAAGTTCATAGTGCACCAAAAATTATACATATTAGTGGTCAATGCAATACTTTTTATAAAGTTACGATCAAATATTATGAGCCGCCACAAAGTGTTGGTTCCGCTAAATTAAGAGAAAATCAAGATGCTTCTATTCAAAAATATGGATGCAAGGTGCATGACATATTTAAGCTTTAAATTCTTACTATCACTAAGTACAGCAAACGCCAAATTGCTTGGCCAGAAGATTGCATGTGCACAAGCTGCTTTGATTTTATTGGGGTCAGAAGTGAGTCCCGAACACGCACATATTTTTACTTTGAATCTGAAATAAATTGAAGCAATGCCTTATGGTAATTAAATGTACTTGAAATCAATTTTGTAGCATCAAATTTTTATTCTTAGGTTTAAACGCTTGAAGTTTCTTACAGTGATATCTTTAATTTTAAACAAGTGGTGGGTGGCAAGCCCTAAAGAGTATAAGCAAGCCTTAAAGGGTGTAAATAAAATGGGAAAAACTTCATAGAAACGAATATTAGCGTGGTTGTTTAAAGCTTCTTTAATGTTATAGAGTTAGAAATGAACAATACTAAATTAAAGAAGTTGGACGGGTTTTATTTATGAATGAAAAACAAAACTTTTTTTCAAGTGCGAACAGTTTTTGTTGAATATCAGTAGTAAAGATTGAGAAGTAATAATATGAAGTATTTTAACCATGCATCAAGACCGAAATTCTGAACAAGAAATGAAGTTAAACCTTTTTTTCAATATCGAACTTATTTTGGTGTTATTCGGCTTTAAAGTTTAATTGTTAATCCCGCAGATAGTTTTTATGTTTCACTTTGGTTGCTATGGAATTGAATTTGAAAATTATTATATGGGGTGTCACTGAGTCAATATTAAATATTTAAACCATAGATTAAACTCGATGTTCTGTGCAAAAAAGGTCGTAGCATCAAATCTTGAATTTGGTAACCACCAATATTTTTTTGGCTTCGAAATCCTGATATGTAACAAGTATGTAATACTACAAAACCTTCCAGCGCTTACGAAGTAATAGAAAGGTGTTGTAATCGAAAGAATTTTCGAAGTTGGGTTTTTCGCGGATTCCACGTTTTGAGGTCCCCTGAACCCAAAAAAGTGGATTTCGCAATGTCGGCAGGATGTATTTATGTACGTCCCGAAAATGTTGTGATCACTCTTCCGGTTAAACCATTGAAAATAATTAAATGAAATTTTGCACCCAGTTTCTTGTGAGCCTAGAGAGAAACTTCACGGGATTAGAATTTTAATAAGGAAACCGGAACTGGCAAAAAATGAAGAATTGAAATTTGAAACTTAATTAAAACTTAATTATAACTAGTAAATTAAGGCCTTAAAAGAAAAATATCAAGAAAGCTTTATTGTCACCTACGATATTCTTATATAATCAATTAATGCGCAGATTTGTTTCCTGTTGGGAAAATCGGCCGCGGATGCTATTGTAAAGCCGAAGACTACTTGGGACTTAACCACTTCGCTCCCAAAATATTCAGGTAGAAATGCAGGCAAGTGATTTCGCTCCCGCCTGCCTGTGACTCCGCTCCGGCGGATTATCTTTGCGCTCTTTGCACTAATCCCCTAATTATCTAGTTTAATATGACTTCTATGGAATTGGAAGATTCGACATTTCCACCAAATACTTATGGGGATGCTGCCCTAAGTAAGAACAAAGTTTACGATTGGTTTTCTCGTTTTGACAATGAAGAAATGTCAATTTAAGACCAACCCCATTCAAGACGCCCCTCAACGTCAAGAAGTGACGAAAACAAAATCAAAGCCCTCGTTCGTGAAAACTATCGGCGAACCATTGACCAACTCTGTGATATGTCTGGAGTTCAATTCCGAGGACTATATCCAAAGATTTGCTCATGAGAAAGGTTGCAGCCAGATTTGTCCCTCGCCTGCTCTCAGACGAGCACCGGAAGCGCCCGCCGCTACTCCGTACAGCCGTTTTTTACCAAAAACCTTGACACCGATTGTCCACAACCCCGGATCTAGCACCCCGTGACTATTTATGTTCCGCAGAATCAAAAGGAACTAAGGGAAAGCGTTTAGTCACTGTAGAGGAGGTAAAACAAAAATCGCTGGAGGACCTAAAGGACATCCCGATAAGTGAATTTAAAAACTCCTTTGAACAATGAAAGAATCGTTTGCAGAAGTGCGTTGTTGTCCATGGAGAATACGTTAAAGGCGATCAAAATTTGGTTTAAAAACATTAAAAAATAAGAAAGTTATGACGAAATTCCCGTTCCTCGTACAAATCAATCAAAATCATGAATAGCACATTGGACATGTTTTAACTTATTTGATAATATTAATATATCACTTCTGCAATCGGCAGTTAACAATCCATTTTACTTCAAACTCCTTAGGGATCGGAAAAAACGTATATTCCAATTTTCATAGCTTTATAAAAAGGCTATAGTGAGCGGCCCCCAAACCGCTCCCAGTATGAATTATGGCGTACTTGAATTCCCGATGTCATAGTTAAAATTCAGAAAATGTCGTTTATTGTGCCACCCACATCACAAGTAGGTATTTATGTTTAATAATAAAAAGTTTGTCAACTTTGATTTACAGCAAAAATATATTTATTATCAAAAAGAAATCTACAATATATTCATTTAAACAAAGTGCATCATTCAGATTGTGCTAAAAATATTGATTTTTTCATCCTTCGTCAACACCATAGGTAGGGCGACCACGAGACGATCACGCTATATTTATATTATCGTAAAAACACATTGGAATATGAAAATAAAATGTATATAAACCTTAGAAAACAGATATTGTTATAACAAAAAGTTAGTGGAAAAATTACATATTTTGATTAAGTTGTCCTAAGGAAGTCTAAATTTTTGATATTTGCAAAGCAATTTTAATGTGTACTTATTTCTAATAAGTAGTCAATTGCGTTTAAACGCAATTCCCAATGAGTAACTTGTTATGCCCCTAGATGAAACCGTATTTTTAGAATTATTAATCAATCCAAGCCCTTTTTGAACCGGGTAATCAAAAACTACCGAGTTGATTAGGTAGTTTTCCGTTTAGGATCGCATTCTCAGTAACTAAGTAATCAGCGTCCAAGTACCTGATAAGGACAAGAAGTTTGTAAGATAAGTAGGTATGTACAAGATATTCTTCGATTTCCTGAAATGATAATATAATTCAGTCTCCAGGAAGACTAAAAGTCTGGAAGTTGACCATAAAACACTTTACATTAAACATGAGCTTATTGAACAGTTTATTAATATAAGGAATTTATAATATTACACTAGTTATACTCATCAATATTTTACACAAAACCATTAATTTCCGATTTTTATTTTTGTATTTATTCCAGTCAGTTTCACCTTCTTTAAGTCGTAGGCGGTCACAATCTATTTTCTTTTATTACCTCTAGTCAAGCACGCTATTCTACTGTGGGGACTGGCGTCACCACTTCAGTCCAGACTTTCTTGTACATGTATTTAGTTTAAGTTCACGCGTTTGCGAGTTCACGTTTTTAACACGTTTTCCCGCTTGCAAACATTTTGTCTTTTATTCAACTTTTAATTATCAATCATCCGACGCTCATCCAATCACCCCACACTATAATCGATCAGTTTCAGGTGTCACCATTAAGTACTTATTCTTTCTTTAAGTCATTTTCGAATATAGTATTTTTATAATATATTTTTAACAGAAAATATGAGATATGAAGGTACTCCCTCTTTTGCAATTCTGCAAATTATTCAATTTGGCGAAAGCTTAGAAAGAGCCCATAATAGGGATCATAACAAAATAATGTTTGTAGAATATTGCCAATGGGTGTTTTTATAGTGTATAATATGTTAAAGTTTGCTGACCGGTTTCGTCTCTTAGGACATCATCAGAGCAACTAGACAAGTTTTTTACAAATTCTAAAAAAAACTCGCAATTTGTAAAAACTTGTCTAGTTGCTCCGGTCAGCAGATTTTAATATATTAAACACTATAAAAATTACCAATTGGCATTATTCTATTATCAAAAGTGCATACGATGGAATTCTCCTGTTTAATTCTTAAAACAGGGAAAAAAGCCTTTTACATTAGAAGAAAAAAGTTGAAGTCACGGATTTCTGAACTCGTTACATATAACATAAATTTGGTTTTCCCACCTCAGATGTTGGTTTATTATTATTTCTAGATAGTTCGAATTTTTATAGGGGACAATAGACCGTATATCTTCATAACTTAATCCTTAAGGCATTTGCATTTTATAATTAAAGAAATGGCAAAGCGATCAATCCATGAAAACGAGTACATAAAACACGATGCGAATGAACATAATAAAAACATACCTTCAAAAGATGAATGGCGGAATTGACGGCAAAGAATACAATTTCGTTAATTCCGTCTAAAATTTATTACATCAAAGTTACATGATGCATTGATGATACATATATTATTCGTTGATGTACTAAGCAGACCGTTTATTTGCCTCCATTAAAAAAGGTCCGGCCTAGTTTTTTAATGCGACATGCGCTCATTCTATGAAGAAGCGGGCGACCAAACATTTGATCTACTTTTATCACTTAACTAAATGTATCATTCAATTCTAAATACGTGGGAATAATAATTAAAATTTGAATGTTATCAACTTGTACATGTGATGCCAGGAAAGCCATTTCGTAGTTGTTGCTACTCATCAGCTGGCAGCACGCATGAACAAATTAATGACACTGACTACTCGTTTATTTATCCTTACGTAGGGAAAGTTTTTGTGAGAGATTGCTGCTAACTCAGGCAATCTACGTTATACCCATATTTCAAGACACAAATTTAAAGAAATCACCCGATAAAATTGTTATCGTCCGCTGATAACCGGGAATCAGGGCTTTTGCTGAATGACCGATATTGTTCAATTAGGCGATTATTGAGACACGTAGATCCCTAATTTCTACCTCCAAATTGTAGACTATTCGGAGGGAGACACGAATACCTCTGCACTTGAGCCACATAAACGGGCCCATTCAGTTTTATATTTGTTCCCGTCCAGGGTTTGAATCACGACTGCGAATCAAAAAGTCAATCCGTTTAACCAGACTGAGTTTTCATATCTCTCAAGAGCATTGTGAAACGACAGCAAGAATTGGTGGTCATTGGCGCCCTACTGCAGGAAGTGCAGGAAGGAAGTTGCCGTCGCCATCTGGGTTTAGCGCGGTGGATACGTTGTGATCAGTATTGTATGTGTTGCAGCGAGCTAGAGTTTATTGAATTAATTTCAAATTGATGACATTCAAATTTTGATAATTAGTATTGTATGTGTTTCTGAGGTGTTTGGAATTCGTCAAATTGGAGCCGGCGCGCCTGTTATAAAATAGAGGATGCTTGGTTATGCCAGAGCTCAGTGTTAAGAGAAAGGTCGCTCTTCAATGGCTTTTCAAATTGTTTTATTGAATTTATGAAGCACGCAACCGCTGAAACAGTCGCATGTGCGAAATTATTATGTCTGCTTTGATAGTTCAAATCTGTTCAAATACCCGCATTCTTTGCGGTGTGCTTGTGTCTGTAATTCGCTATGGAATTACTTATGCAAGCTGCCAATTTTCTGATTGGTCGTGATAAAAATCCTTTCTGTTTGTGTGCGTGATTTTTATAGATTAAACTTCTTCCCTCCCCGAATACTTACAGCGCTCTTCGTCACACCTTAAAGTGGTACGTTACAATTTGTCAACTAAACAAAATAAACCAGACGTGACGTGAAAGCACAACTCTCATAAAATATTTGCTCGCTGTGCAGGCAAATTCATTTCTATTTTTAATCCAATCCTTTACTAGTTAACAAATCTAAACAAATTATATTATCAATTCAATTAATGAGCCCCGCACGCTTTTATCGTTCTGCGCCGGTACCCCGTTCTATCCTGGATTCAACTGCATAGCTCGAACATTTGATTTTTTTAAAAATTCAAATGGTCCAAAAGTTCGGTTAGTGGTCGCAGGCCAGTAACCACACGACATAAGTTTTTTACATATTCAATTCAACGTAATGAATACAATAATGTACCGCTGACTTCCGGTTCGTTCCAATTATATTTGATTTTAATATATGATAATAAATTTATACCGCATAAAATGGGAAACAAGTGTTTTCGATGAAGAGTCATAAATTTCTTTCCTGGGATTTGTTAAATTACGTTGTTATTTACTTTCGTGCTAGAAATACATATTTACGCAATGTAAAATCTTATTGAGCTAAATGATTTTACTATACCTCCCGAAGGCCACAATTGCATAAATCATATGATATGTCATAGTTGGCGCTGCAGTGGACTTTGCCACAAGTTTTTTAAATGGAACAATGCTTTACGATACATCATTCTAAAGGTCTTCTAAAGCAGAATACAAATCTTATTTGCTATGTTTTCAATTGTACTTTCCATTGTACTCACTTGAGTACAGGAAAGCGGGACATTTCCCTAAGATATTGGTACAGCAGCTAAGATGTCTAGTCTGTCATATGAGGGTGAGATGGGCATGCAATAAATGTAAGGTGACATTGCTTTATTTGAAGAAAATATCTTGGGCGTTGATGGGTTAAAGCATTAAAATTCTGTTTTCGTGCAGGGCAAGATAAATTCATCATCCATCAGCGGTGGCCGTAGTGAAACAAATAAGCAATGCAGTAAAGCACTGATTAATTTTGATTAATCCAAAAACTTTGATATTTAACAGCAATAATTAGAATACAAATTTGCATCAAAATATGTTCGCAAAATTGCCTAACTGCGTTGTTTGTTTCTGATTCTCCCCGGCAACAGCAGGTTGACTTGTTGAAACAATGCTTGTCAGTAAAATTTAAACCACCTTTTATAATTTAGCAAGAAATTTAGTTTTACCCCCGAAAAACAGTTGTGGCAACAAAGTTTAGCTAAAAATAAATTTTCTAGCAACCCCAGTTATGACATAACTTTTAGCTGAATAGCTACAACGCGAGGCCTAGAATTAGATGAATGCTGTTAGTGCGATCCGTAAGCAAGAAGACTATGAAGAGTTTCGGTGAAAGCAGGCCCAGCTCAAGGGGGAGCAGCGGGTGCAAGGCATCGGGACTCCGGTCCCAGTTGTGCGCAAGGAGCGCCAGGATATGTACCCAAGACTTTTTTATATGCGTCACCGGCAAATGGGTGACTTAATGCTTTCATGTATCTGTTCTTATTGATTTTTTGATTTCCTAAAAATATGTGCTCCGATGCATTTTCAAATCCCACAGAATCGGCTCACATAGCATGAATGAAAGTGTACAATTACATACACATAACCGCACATACGAAATATAAACGTGCGCGTGAGTAACTTAAGTTACTGTTGCTAAATAACTGAGACTAAAGATGGTTAAAATTGACTTAAGAAATTACTCATTGAATTAATAATATAATAACATCCATAAATTAGTCCATATGGTTAACAAGCTTGGATTAAAAATACAAATATATCAAGATGGAAAGGTTGTGTTGCAAAGTGGGTCAAACTTGTCCAGTCAATCAATTATTTGCCCAAGCCCCAAAAAAATTCTGGCGAAACAAAATATTAATAAAAATAAGTTTTTTAGCAACCTCAACAAAGATGTTTCTTTAGATGTTGATGTCGTTCGGATATACTCGTACATCGTTTGTCTACGATTGTCGCCCTACTATTTGGTATTGTCCCTCCTCCCAGAAAAAATACAATACAACATTGTACAATGTAATTGATAATTTATTATTATTGTTATTTCAAAAAATTCGACTTGGTTAGATGTATTCAGTAATTTACATTGAAGAGCGTACGTTACGGTTATTCTCTGAACCATCATCAGAGCTAAGGGTTAGTAAATAAAAATTAATAAGAAGGCAAACAAATCATAATTGAGTTACCTTAAAATGTACTTCACAAAGCTAAAGATGTTATATTAATTACGAAGTCCTCAGAAAACATGGGCCAAGCAAGAAGTACCAAATATGATAATTATTTATTATATTAAATTTACTTACCTATGCAAACATTTTCTTTAATTAATCATATTTAATTATTTAAATTAAATGAGTAATTGATAAGATATTAAAATTGTAGAAAATTTAGCAGTTAAAAATTTGGATGGAAAAATGCTTCGAAATTAACTTTGAATAATTGGAAAATAGTTGTCAAGGTAGCCATTATAATTTTGTATGTATTTATAAAAATTGTCTAGGGTACTAATTGTTATCAATAATGTTCAAGCAAAGGTAACGCGCTTTGAATTATTTTAACAATAAAATGGTTGTCGTATTATATCAAGAATATACAGGTTGGTGCAGTCGACGTTCGAACACTCTACGCACACATTCACACACATTAGAAATCCGTGAGCACGCGTGCGAGTGAGAGCGAGACTGCTTCTTCTCGCTCCCACTCTTTAAAATCAGTCAGCATCAGCATGTTCCTACGTCGACTGCAACAACGTGTATACATTTCCACAAACAGTATATTTTAATAATGTAATCATATAATTTACTAAGGTGTTCTACGATTGGTCTGTAATTATTTTTTTGATTTTATATGTAACATTTCAGAAATATGGCGTCTAAGGAAATGATTTTCTGCGTCAACTATTTTAGCATTTTCAAAATCAAAATCATGATCTAATCAGTATCTAATTTATGTCGACAAAACACAGTAATATTGGGTTTTTTCAGCTTTGTAAAACACATTTTTAGGTAACTTAATTATTATTTTTTTGTCTTTTTATTAATTTTTACTTACTAGCCCTTAGCTCTGATGATGGTTGACATTAGAACCGAAACGTAAGCTCTTTAATGGTAATCAATGTTTTTTCAGTTCTTCCTTAAAGTTTCTAATGTCATTAGTCGTTCGGTTGTTCATCGTTTGTCCACGTAATGGGGGGAAAGATCATGTAATTGCAAATGCAAAAACAGTAGGTTGGCTCAAAAAAATCGTCTCTTTTTTTTCTTCCGACACTAAAAAATTGATTCCAAGGCACCTCTAAAAATGCTCTCCAAATATGAGCTCATAATTATAACAGGAAGATCCTCCGCACCATAGTTTTTCTTTTTTTTTGTCAGTCCGCTACAGAAAAGTTTTTGCTATTACTTAAATGTACAAAAAAATTTTGTAGGAAATTAAACGCTCTACAAAACATCTCTCTTACACTTTTTAATAAATTTTACCGTTTAAAAGATATGGGCTGTCAAAGTTTAGAGAATGTAGCAAAAATTTCTTTTCTGCATCTGAAATTTATTACCCCTTCATTAATAAAATAAGTATTATTAAATGAGCAATATAGATTTTTCTAAGAAACAAACTGCTCTACAAAAATAAAAATAAAATAAAACCGTTTTATATTTTCAGAAATTCATCAATAATTAACTCTAAGCGATAATTGATTCACATTTCTTATTTTCCTAAGTGGCCAAATATACTTACATCTGAAAAAAGAAAACTTAATAAAAAAGTCGAAAGCTTGATATTAATGATAACAACTTGAATTTGTATAAATTTTCCCGAAACTCATAAAATGATTGCAATTTTCCTAAGGAGTTATGAAAAAGCTGTTAAGATCAGTATGTACTAAAATTGTGAATATCTTTTAAACGCTTACACTTATCGACTAAACATAAGGGATCAATTTTGTAGCAGTTCCTTGCTTACAAAAATCTATATTATTCATTTAATAATAGTTATTAATCAACGAGTAATAAAACTCGGAAAGAAAAAAGGATTTTTGGTGAATTCTCAAATGTTTGACCGGCCATATCTTTTACATGGTAAAGTTTATGAAACCAGACGTGAAGTGAACGTCACACAACCCTTCATCCTCAAGTATTTGCTCGCTGCGCTCGCAAATTCATTATTACATATTAACTCTGCAACATGTTGCTGGCAAATTAATTTTTTATACAGAACAAGTTATTTGCTTTACTATCGGTAATAGCGTAACATAGATTTTTCTGCAGCTTACTAAAGAAAAAATGGAAAACTGCGATGCGGTTAAAATAAAGAGCTCATCTTTGGAAAGTATTTTCTGAAGGAGCCTAGGAACCAACTTTTCAGTGTCGGAAGTTAAAAAAATAGTCGATTTTTCTGACCCACCCTAATAAACAGTAAGCTATTTTATTAGAATAAATAAACATCAATTTATTCTGTAGAACTGTATTTCAGTGTATTGTAGCGCGAACACTTCGTTATTGCAAAATAGGCCAATGTGATGCATCCTTAGATGTAATATTGTGACGAATTACGGGTGTACACACCCGTAACCATCATGTTAAACGGTTTCAACTTTTTTACAATCAAGCATTAGTTAACTTATCAATCATTTATTTTTCTACATAAGGTACCTCTACGGCTTCTCCCAAAATACTTTAGCACTAATATTGTTTTCCGCCGTGATGTACGTAGTACGTGGTCGAAAAAAATTGTCTCCGCACCATGGCCTGTACAGAAACTACAAAAAAGTCATTGTTCCGTGATGGATTAGTAACGTAAAATAAATTACCCGATACGATTAAATAACTAAGCTCGTACCAATTTAAAATGACGATTAGAAATTTTGGTCAAAATAGTGATATGTAGGTTCATACCTAGTCTTTTGTCTAACTAATTGCGATCTCTATTTATATTCGCGTTATTTCTTGTTTTATTTTTATTAATACATCCATTGTTCCATATAACAAATATTTACAGAGTGCGCCACTTGGATGGGGACGGAGGATCATCGTTTCTTAATGACGATTTTGAAATGCGGTTTTCGCCAAGTTGCTTCTACTTATAAGACGCACATTCTGAAATTGTTTTTTTACCCATTTATCTTTATAAGCGCGCAGCGCTTACAAGGTAATAGAAGGGTATTGTTATCGTAAGAATTTTCGAAGTTGGATTTTTCATGGATCTCCACGTTTCCCTGAACCCAAAAAAAGTGGTTTTCGGGATATCTGCAGGATGTATGTATGTATGTACATCTGTAATCAGAAGTTGTGAACAAAGTTAAGGCTATACCACTAAACGGATTCGAATGAAATTTTGCACAGTACATTTACAAGGGCCTAAAGCCGCTTCCTATTGTTGTTCATACCAATCGAATAAACGGAAGTACCAAAAACTTCACAGCGAAAATTTGAGGCTAGAATAACTTGAAAATTAGGGCCTTTAAAGGAAAATAGGGGAGGCCGGGGCCACAATTAACAAAAATTGCGTTTTTATCTGTACTTTACAAGTTATTTAGCATTCAGACCTGATTTTTACGTCACATGATGCTTTAAATATTTTGGAATCAGGTTATCAAAATAAATGAAATATGGAGTAAAGAATATCTTCAATAAAATTTTTTTTCTAAAAAAAACGATGGTTAATTCTTACCCCGTATTTGGGGCTAGAATTAACAGCTCTGGGGTAAGTACTAACGTGAGATTACACCAGCTAAAATAAAAGAAAACTAATTCTTTATTAATGAAAATATAATGAAAACAACATTTAGTTTTGTTACAAAACCAATAAATTTTAAAAAAAATCAACGGTTCCCTCAATCCTGATAGTAAGCATTAAAAAAGATATCTATTCGTACTCACCATCATCCGAAATTTCAAGTTAGGCAAGCAAATGATGTGATATCAT